>PVJX010013932.1:0-46156 GCA_004027295.1 Dolichotis patagonum
TTTTTAGCTGTGTTTTCACTAGATGCGTTCACTATTTCTTTCACTGTTTTTATCAATTCTTCTTTTACCTGGGCAAGTATTTCTGGTTTGAATTTCTCCATAGCTTTCCCTATTTGCATATTTATTTCATTTGATATCATTTCAGACATTTCAGGTGTATGGCTTCTTTTTTCTTCTATGTACACAACTTCTAAGCTTTGTTGGGGAGGGCTAGGGCTTTGAGCCTGCCTTTTGGTCTTTCCTTTTGTCATTTTTCTCTATTTCCTTACTTTGCGTGGTGTTCCAAAGCTTTCTCTGCATGTGTGGTGAATTACCTCTTACACCCTCAGTTCCTGGAGGGGCAGTGGCTCCCCCACAGGCTATTGGCTTCCTCACAGGGTCCTAACTCCCCTCTGTGGGCTCCTGGCTCCCTAAGTTGTAAGAGGAATGCTGGGTGTGGCCACCCCGGAGCCTGTGGAATCTCAGGCAGGCCAGGCCACCGTGCTTTGTCCCAGGCAGGTCTCCAGGAGGTTCCCTGCGAGTGAAGGGCCTACAGGTCCCAAAGAATCAGGCCAGAATGTTGGTTTCTGAAAAGTTCCCAGTCCCAAACAGACCTGGCCAAGATGCCAGTCTCCACAATATTCCCAACCCAAACAGCCCGAGCCACTCTGCGGGTCCCAGAGTTTCACGTCCCAAAGAGACAGGCCGAGATGCTGCTTTCTGGGAGACTTCCTGGGGGTGCAGAGCGGGGCTAAGGGCCCAAACAGACCTGGCCCAGATGCCAGTCTCCAGGCAGTTCCCTGAGGATGAAGGGCGGGCCTACCAGTCCCAAACAGTCGCGCTGAGATGCAGGTCTGCGCAGACTTTCGATCCAAACAGCGCAGGCCATTCTACGGGTCCGAGAGGCTCGGGTCCCAAAGAGACAGGCCGTGATGCTGCTTTCTGGGAGACTTCCTGGGGGTGAAGGGCGCAACCAAAGATTTTCACATTCTAATCCCTATGAACCTATGCATGTGCCCCTTTTCATGGTAAAGAGACTTTGCAGGCATGATTTAGTTGAACATCTTTGAGTTGAGGTGTTGTTGCTTATGATATAAGGCAAAAGGAAGAGTATTACAGTCACAAAAGGATGTGACTGTGGGTTACTGCAAGCAGAGGTTGTACTAACGCACTCTGAAGACAGAGGAAGAGCCCAGGAGCAAAGGGACACTGGCCACTTCTCTAAGTCATCAAAGGGGAATAGACAAATTCTACCCTCAAGCCCACAGAAGGAACACAGCTCTGCTAACGTCTTGACTTTAGGCCCAGAAGACTCACTGTATACTTTGGACCACCAGAATTATAAAGAAAATGAGTTGTATTATTTTAGCCATTAACTTTGTGGTGATTGGCCAAAGTTGCAGTAACAAACTTGTACAGCTCATACCAGTAGACATGGGGGTGGTGTTAGCAGGCAGCAGAGTACTCAGTGGAGCCTGTAGATAAGCAAGAGTAATCTGTGGGAGAGCAGATGTGGGGCATATTCAGGACACTCCCAGAAAGCTTTGGGGGTGAGAAATTTTGCAAAGGACCAAAAGCCTGTTTTGCAGTCAAGGGCAGTGAGACACGAAGGCTAGAATATTACAGATCATCTGGTCTTACTGATATCCACAAACCAGTAATGTTTAGTGGCCCTCCAGTTACAAAAGGGTCAAGCAGAGTGACTTGCAAACAAGCCTAATTCTCATCAATGTCAGCTCAAAAAGCTTGCTTGTCTTGGTGGACACACTACGCTATCACTGAATCCAGGTATTTGTTCTTCTCCATCCTATCATCTCCATCCAATATTATTAATTTATCCAACTGGACAAATGAAGTCTGAAAAGCTCAAGTACAGACACAACTAACGCTTCACTCTGGCAAAATCAGACTGGCTTTCTGACATGCACGCTTGCTTGAAGATGTGTTTTATAACCAGAAACAAGGGAAGGTCTGAACCTCTGTGGCACTCATTCTACATGAGAATTATGTCGTTGGCAACAAGACCACAAAACACACATTTATATAGGTTCAGGGTGAGAGGAGTGGCATGTTCCTGGGTTGTCACTGATAATTGCAATTCTGGTTTCCATGGTAATAGCAACTGAGAAAAGGTTAAAAGAATTACAGCAACTTCCATGAGGATTTATTCAGAGATCACTACAATACCTTGTTACTATAAACAGACCTGCCATAATTTTCAAGAGATAAGATTATACTTATTGTGCAGTAGCACTTTTAAATTACAAAACTTTGCAGATTTCCTTCTATTTTATAATACTGCTAAGCAAATGAACGTCACTACTATGGAGAAAAAAGAATTTGAATTACTAGTTATACTTAATTTTTATAAATTCTCAGCCCAGAGAAGCTTATATATTTGCTGTCACTTGACACCAATAGTATGTATAGCTCCTCAAATTATTAACAGGATTTTTAAAAATGACTTATTAGTCACACAAACTATTTTATATGTGATTACAATAAAAGTTCTATGTATGCTATATCATGAACCCATTTTAATAGTTCTAACAATTTTTGTTTTACTATGCTATAAATTCTTTGTCTTATCAATTTGAAGAATTTCTAAAATAATATTTCTAGAATAAAAGAAATTCTATTTCTATGTATGCTATGAAAAAAAAGCTTTTTAACTCAGTTTTAAAATACTTAGAGACATGTTACTCTTCCATATCAACAGAGTTCCGTGAAATATTTCCTTGTATGCATACAATGTGGCTTGGTTAGTTTTCTCTCAGTGCTGGAAAAAAAATACCCAACACACAAATTAAAGAGGAAAGGATTTATTCACCTCACAGTCTGTGGAGGTTTCAATCTATAATCCGCTGACTCCAAGACCAGGTGGCACAGTGAGGAGCAACAATTCAAGGCAGCAGGAGACAGCAAAAGCAGTATGAGCTGTAAGTGGGGAGAGGTGAGCAAACTTCTTCTCCTCCCTTATATTGTAAACAGGCTACCAGTCTTAGGTGGGTGTAGCACTCTCACCATCTCTGACCCCTCTCTTGCACAGGCTGAAGATATTTACCAAGTGAGATCCTGGCCCTCTGCTGCGTCACTTAGCTAAACTTTTAAACTTCTCAAGTTGACACAATGAATCAACCATCTCAACATCCGGGAGCATAAACAGCTGCCCTGGGGCATGCCCTCTACACCCCAGGATGTAGAATTGCTGAGTTATGTAAGCTTCTAAACTTCTCAAGTTGACACAATGCACCACCCATTAAAACAATGCTATTGTTCATTTCCAACCACCATTTTTCCACCACCCCCACACCTTACTAACTCCTAATAATCACTATTCTACTTCCAGTCCAGTCCCCCCCACTCATTTTTAGTTTCTCCATATGAGAAAGAATATGCAGTATTTTTATTTCTATACCTGACCTGTCATTTTACATATCTTCTTGTTCTACACATTTGTCTGCAAGTGACAGAATTTCATTCTTCTGTGAGCCTGAATCAAATGCCATTCAGTATCTACATTTTCTTTGTCTATTCATCTATTGATGGGAACCTAAGTTGATTACCATCTCAACTATTGAGAATAGTGGTACAATGCATGTCAATATGCAAGTATCTTGTTGATATCATGATTTCATTTCCTTTTTCTGTTTATCCAGAAGCAAGACTTGATATATATATTTTTAGATTTTTAATGAATATTTGTACTGTTCTTCATAGAATCCATACTGACTTACATTCATATCATTGGTGTATGAGTTTCTTTTTTCCCACGTTCTCATTAATGTCTACATTTTGAGTTCCTTTATTTTTAATAAAGGTTAGTCTCACTGGGTTGAGATGGTTATCTTGTTGTAGGTTTCGATTTACATTACTCTGATAGCTAATTCTATCAATCACATTTTCATATATTTATTGGCCATTTGCATTTATTTTGAGAAGTATCTATTCATATCATTTGTCTGTTATTTAATTGAACTATACAAGTTTTTAATTGTTTGAATCCTTTATACATTTTGCATATTAACTCTCCTGTAGGTTGTCTAATGACTCTTTCTTTTGCTATACAGAAGCATTTTATTTTTTTAGAAGCATTTTATCTTAATGTAATCATAGTTGTTATTTTTTTCTTTTGTTTTCTGTACTTTCTGAGTTCTATCCAGAAGCCCATTGCCATCACTTCTCAGCCGATTGCCTAAGATCAAGTGCAGAATAAGGCCCTGATGTTTCCCCGATTCATACAACAGCTTCCAAAGAACTCCTAATTTTCCATAAAGGTGCATGGATTGGCCTTAATAGAGGAACCAATAATATCAAGCAGAGTCTAATCAAGGTGAACATGTTTTCTGATTGAATCTTGGGCTAGTTTTTATTTTTCTTTGCTACCATAAATATTTGCAACATCGAGAACAGTAGACATTGCAGTGATACAAGTACTTTAATACACTTGCAACTACTTTCAAGGTCATGGTGATAAGAATGCTGTGGTAGCAGCAATAATTAAGTTCATGCAGACAATATCATTGCCAGACACATTTCCAAGGTAAGTGTGAATTTCATTCCCTTTTCTCCCTTACTGATATCCCACCTGGGTTTTGGAATCTTTTATTTTCCCTTAGATAGTAATATATGCATGTGCAACATAATGGAGTTTTAGTCAACTCAACACCCATACAATGGTGGTTCCATAAGATTGTAATGGAGATGGAAAATTCAATCCATGTTAATCATCATAACATCCTACGTCACTACATTATTCAAGTGTTTGTGGTGGTGCTGGGATACACAAACCTAAGACACTGCCTAGTTTATAAAAGAGTAGCAAATACGATTATGTACAGCATGTAATACTGCATCATGATAATACATGATTGTGTTACTAGTTTGTGTGTACATCTTATTGTACTTTTTGGCATTTTAGAGAGTACTCTTTAAAGTTATGTATTAGAAAAAAAGACTACTTTAAATTAATATCCCATACGATGCCAGCAGCTCATTCACACATCTAATGTTTAACACATCACTTGATCCTGTCATTTTTCTTGTTCTTGATTTAATCTCCATTATGGCCGTAGGAGCAAAAAGATCAATGACACATTTCTCAGACCATGACACAATGTCTCAGATCATCTCCTTGTTGTTCAGTGACACATGACTTTTCTCTGCCCCCTGATATTCCTGGACTCTGCCTGAGTTTTCTCATAAACTCACTCCATGATGCTACCATCATAAAGAGGAGGAGCCATGTTAGTCCAAGAGCATATCAGTTAACACATACGAGGTTTAATATGCAGGTGTTGAATGCATGAATGAATTATTGAATAAATACACAGGTGCATGAATGCATAATGAATAAACATTTTCCCAAATACAATATTGACCTATGATAGGGATTGTTTTTGCTTTTGACTTTCCCTGGTTATAACAAGATTACCCAACTGTCCCATCCTCCCTCAATCATACTACTTGGATGTAACTCTATGTATCTATGTATGTATGTATCTGATGTCTGTCTATCTGTCTATATGTCTGTCTGTCTAAATGTAATTTTATATATATATATATATATATATATATATATATATGAATGGCATAAAAATAAATAAAAGAGTATCACAATCTCCTTCATGGGTGGCAGGACAGCAAGACAGGAATACTTTTTAATATAATGGAAAATAAATTTTGAATCAGATAGCTCTGTGTTTGAATCCCAGCTATGTTCCTAATCTGTAGCCTGGGAAAGTTACTTGCATATCAGTGCCTGAAGATTCTCACCTGTACAATGATAATATTAACTTATATCTCTTTATCTAGCCTTTATTGATTAACTCTAAACCTAAGAGTCAGTTCTCCTGTCAGAGAAGCAGGTGTATAAGGCTCTAACCTAAGTCACGGGAGGACAGAATACAAATGTAGAGTGTAGAGTGGTTTAGAGGAATGACTTCCTGAAAGCAGGCATGTAACAGGGTATTTTGAAAGGAACTCAATTGCTAGAAACTGTAAGCAAAGCTTGTAGTGGATAGGGCAAAGTGTTACATGGTTGATTTTGTGGTCCACCCAAGAAAATGGTGAAGCACCCTTTGGGGTATATCTAGGTAGGTGATGGAAGTGTGGCCTTGAAATCTGTGTCTTAACACCTCACCTCTTCCTCTCTGGCTTTGTTTTGCTCTGCTTCTTGGACACTATGAACTGAAATGCTTTATTCCAGCATGTCTTTCCACCATGGTGTTCCTGCCTTTGAGCCAACCAACCACAGGCTGAATCCCATCAAAAATGAGGCAAATTAACTCTCTTATCTTTTAAGTTGTGCATGTCAGATACTGTGGCTAGCAATGGAAAAGCTAACTAATAAATCTGGGAACTATGTCTTATTAGTAATGAAAATTTTGGTCTCATAAAAAGATTCCTGGACAAAGCCAAAATATAATACCAAAAGTTCAGTCAGCTTGAATAACACAAGCAGAGAAATTTGGACAAAAATAGAACAAACATAGTTTAGCTCCTTAATCCAGTGTAATAAAGGTTTGTCTTTCTTTCTTTCTTTCTTTCTTTCTTTCTTTCTTTCTTTCAGGCAGGGTCTTGCTATGTAGTTCAAAGTGGTCTTGAACTCACTAGGTAACCTAGGCTGGTCTTAAACTTGTGGTGATCCTCCTGTCTCAGCCTTCCTAGAGCTAAGATTCAGGTATGCACCAGCACATGTAGCATGTTTGCGTCAATTTCTAACAAGGTGATATAAAAATACCATACTACCAGTTACTACTTTTATTTCCAAAATTGTTACTCCATAGGAAGTCATGAAAATTTCTCTGCATTTATTTCAGCTGGGTTTTTTTAACCAAAGCTACAAAAACATGATTTTCCTTCTAAAAGTCTTCCAGTTGATATAGCTCTAGTATCTTCAAATTTGTTAGTCATTACTAAAGCATAGAAAAGATATTTATCTTTCCAGACTCAGGTGTTGGTGCTCAATCTATGGAAGAGATGATAATTACCTAACTTATCATTTGACTCAGGCAGTTAGTTAAATTATAGCAATGGTTCCCAACAAGAAAAGATACTGCCCACCTTCTCCCACAAATTTTAACAATATTTGCAGACTTTTTTGATTGGCATTACTGAGACGTTGTTACTGGAATCTAGTTGGTAGAGGGCAAGAATGTTACTTAACATCCCACAGTGCACAAAAAAAAGCCCCACAATAAGCAATCATGTACTCCCAAATGTCCATGGTATCAGCTTAGGAAACCTTGCATTATGATGATACATGTTGTATTTAATCTACAGTGATCTGTGGGAAATGTACATTACAGTAAATGAGGTACAGGCTGGGGCTATAGCTCAATAGTAAAGCAATTGCCTAGCACACATAAAACCCTGGGTTTAATCCCTGTCACTTCAAAAACGTGGTACTTAAGGGTGTACCTTCCCTAGTCACTCACAGGACGTTATATATGTTGTATTACAGGGATTCTCAAAGGTTAGCTGATTCTCAAGAATCATGGAGTTATTAATTGGCTTAAAATAAATTTTATGCTGGAGCACAAAACCTTCAAAGTGATCTTCCATTCATGTAAATATTACATTAGAATGCTTTCCAATTTCCTGAAAGCTGAACTTCAAGGTCTAGTATGTGGTTTGGTTATGCAAAGGCATCTGCCCTGTAACTTCAGGAAGTACCTTAGTGTTTGCGAGCTTCAAGGCTTCTGCTCTGTATGTAAATGCATTTACATATCTACCTACTTCATGGCAGATTACAAATAAAAAATTGTTGGATTATGCCTAGAAATTACTCTCTGATGTGAAAGGAATGCTATAAGGTGCTCTGGCAGTTTTCATGAAGGTAACGTTTCTTAGAATAATTAGGTAATTGATTTTATGGAACTTTTGGGTTTAGCAGAAAAATTACATCAATTTTTCAGATGATTTAAAAGCCTGATGTCCTTCTAAAATAACTACCACATTCCTTGGGATCCTAGTTAAAACCAACAATGTTACATTCATGAAAAGAAAATAAAAATACACACTTCAAATCTAATACTATTTTAAGTGCACTGTAATTTAAATAAATAGGTGACAAATTCATTTTATCATATATATATATATATATATATATATATATATATATATATATTCATTTTTGAACTTGGATCCCAATCTCATATCAAATTTAATTTGTCAGGAAAATGGATTTTTTGACTTTGAGTTAAGAACCAACTTTTATCATTCAACTTCAAATGGGTTGGAGGATTAAATCTGTAATCCCAATATGCAGTTAAAAGAAGCAGTTGCAAGTAAATATTTCCCACTGAACAGAGATCCAAAGACATACTAAGCAAAAAGGCACATACCCACAGAGCCCACAGAGGGTCAGGAAGTCACTCAAGTGTAAAGCACTCCCAGAGTGGACAGGGGGCAGGACACATGATCCTCCACCCAAACATTGCTGTCATGTTGGACTTTAGTCTCAACGCTAAAGATCCTAACATTTGCATGGATAAGCTAATAATCCTCATGATTGTGTGAAATTTCCACATTTCAAAAATCTATGTAGTAAATTTTGATTTAAGATGAAATACTATATTTTAATATAGTTGTTAAAGTATTTTTTACCTTGAGGTCCCAATCTTTAAAAAAGGAACAAGAAATGGTGGACCAATGGTCATTTCCATTTTCTTAGTAAATTTTATCTGCATGGACTAGAGCAATTAATTATAAGGATGTGATGCAATGATTGTCAACTGGGAGAGTCTTGGACATCACAATGCCTTAGGTGCTCCTCTTCTTCCAGCTACTTTACTGACACCCACTAGAGAAAGTCCAGCTCACAGAAAAGGGGTCTGGAAATTCTTGCTATGTGATTCAAACTAGCTGTAAGTCTCTTAGTTGATGGAGATCAATTTTTGCCTGAACTTCGAGCATTTTACCCCTAGTAGTTTTTGTGCCTTACTCATTAATAATTTTAATCTCACTGTTCCCATCAGACTGCAGACCTGAAGGCAGCACTATGGCGCAATTTATCATGGAACCCTTAGCATCAAGATCAGTGGTAAGATGCTTTTCCACAGGCGGAGTTGTAGAGGACCACAGTATGCAAAGGTTGCTTTGGCTCCCCTCTTTTCTGAAACCTGAACTGGAATGTCTTTAAGTGACAAGTGTGGTTTCTATGGACACTTCAGTACTTGCTGTCTTTCTATTTCAATCTCTTCAGCCAGTCTATACATGCATGTATCCTGCAGAGCGTTTAAATGTATAGGAAATAAATGTCAAATGAGAAATCAGGAACCCAACAGACATTTATTTTTAGATTGGGGGATTGGTTAAACAGCCATTCGTGTGTTAGAAATAAAATATCTGCTCTCACAGAAGCCTTTCAGGCCTAGACAAATCAGAATGGTTGTCCATTTTTTTTCTCAGAAATAATTTTTATTAAAATAATACCAAAGTATTAGTAATTTAAATTCATAGCAAAAAATAACTCTCAAGTAATGGTACTACCCAGGTAAAAATCAATGTACCTATCTTAGGAAACCACTGACTAATGTAGGTAATAAACCATGGCTAATTATATTCGAAGTTCATTTCTTAATCTTGAAGACTATTTATCATGATCTCTTCCTAAAGTGGATGCTATTTCTTTTGGCTCTAGTATATTTAAGTTTCCAGGCAGAGCCTACTCTTTCAGAAGTACCAGATGTGCCTTAAATATTATCACCTAACAACTTCCCAAGCACAAAATCCGAACAATTCTTTCGCCCTTTTGACAAGTTTGCTTCCCTTGCAAAGTGTAGCCCTCGGCGAAGCTGCAAGTGACACCCTTCTACGTGGTCTTGCTTCCTCCAGAAATTCTGTCTCAAACCCTCAACCTGATTTTTTAAAAGAACAATATGATACCCTTTTTCTTTGTCTCAAAGCGCACTAAATCTAGCCACAACCAGTTTTTCCTCAAAATTCAGAATTAAGATATGGATGAATTATTGAATAGTTTATGAATACATGTGATGAATAGACTTCGGCTCCACCTGGTCCCTTCCCTCCTTCCTTCTCCAAACTGCGCAGGTCTCAGGGAGTTTTATTTCTGTCTCTCTTTCTGTCTACCCCACTCTCTTCTCTTGCTCTCTTGCTGTCTTGGTCTCTCATTGTCTCTCTGTCTCTCACAAACATTTTAAAATATTTAAACAGAGAACAGATTTACAAAAGATTTATTTTGCTTTCTACTGTTTAAAATAAGCATCTTTTTTGAGGATGGATTTGAAAGAAGATAATGTGGTTAGGAATTAAACCAGAAGAAGGAAGGGAGAGACAATAGACATGGAAAGAAACCTGCAAAAGAGGAAAACCTTGTTCTCCATTTTATTCCCTATGTTTATAGAAGACTCTGATTGTGTGCTTTTCCATTGAAGCCTTGTCTCTACTTTGGACCTTGACTATCTGACATAGATGGTATGAGACAAAATTGTGGTTTAAAACATAAAAGTGATAAAAATATTTTTGTTTTTTTTTTCAATTTTTTACAATAAAAGATGCATTGTCATTCATCCCTATCAAGACATCCCTCCTCTATTCCAACACACTTGTCATCCTTGGCACCTGCAAATCAATTATAGAAGTTCTCTTTCATGAATGTCTTTAGTCACACTATTATGACTGCTTTGATGTCCTGAATCTATTCAATGCACTGAGCTTTTGTGGTCATTTTAACTTCGGTGAAGAGCTGAAGTTGCACAGTACCATATCAAGTGAGCAAAGTGGATGAAGACCCACTAGAGTGCTTTGCAAGCCCGTCTTTCTGTGAGATGGCACTTGATAACCACACTCACTGTATTTTTGATCACACTTCATAAAGACACTAATGAAAGAACTTCAGAACTGCCTCAGAAAGTGTCAAGCATGTTGAAAATAATTCTGTTCAAATCAAACAGGGGAAGAGAATTTTCAGGAGGATTCATGGGACCGTGCCTTTTACTGCAATATTTTTTTAAGTTTAAATATTCATTTTATAGTTTAATCATGCCTTATATAATCTTCATTTTATATACCATACCTGCCTATTAAAATTAAATGAAACAGTAAGAATTTATATTAATTAAACCTATTTTTAATGTTCGTGTGAAGGGTTTCTAAATTATAATGTGAGTATATGCAAAACACGCAAATCAGAAGCTTCTTCAATTTCGATGTCCTAAAACTTGCTACTCTTACAAGCTTCTACATTTTTTTCTTCCAGCTCTATTAAAAGATGAAAGTGTCAAAGACAGTCTTTTCAGTCCTTCCCCTTGGAATTCATGTCACTCTTATTTAGCAAACCTTATTTCTTCATGGAAATAGCACTGTTTAGTTTATTAAAAATTCATGGGACACATTTTTCTCTTGAGTACATAGAGCCTAAGGCTTTCAACCATGCCTATATTATTGCCTAAAAACTTATCTATAATGTAAAAAATGCATGAATTTAGAGAATTATTAGGAGAGCATTCACAATGCCTTTTTTAGAGTTGTAAGAATGTAAAATTAGAATAAACCATAAGAGGTCATTTATCTATGTATAGAAGGACTCACATAGATAAGAAACAGATAATTTCATTCTTAGAAAATGTCACCAATCATCTTTGTGTATAGATATTTGAATGAAGGGCCTTATTTCCTATAGAATAATGCTTCTACACTACAGTGATGATAATTGTAAATTTTCTTTACAAGATGAACAGGGCTTTAAAGTAGTCTCTACACTGTAAAATCCCTTTTTCCTAAATGTTCCTAAATACATGTTTCCTGAACCATTCCAAAAGTTTCTATATCTCTCTCAGATAATATTTCACTACTTTGAACACATAGATTTCAATACATTTCATTTATTTTGTAGTTTTGTGCTGGTTATTTCATAGCCTTAGCACCTAGTATGGGGTTAGCAAGTGTGTCAATGTTAAGGATCAAGGACTTCCACAAACTGAAGATCCACGAAAGGAGTCCATTAGAACTTGGAGCCTGAAAATTTTGGATCTGTGGCTATAGGTCAAATTATTCTGTTAAGGACTGCATTTCATGTTACGGTTCTCATCCATCTTTAGCATAATTTAATATTAAGGTGCTTTATTTATTGAGGACTCATTGAATCTTAATGCCATGATTAGTAACGATCTGTTTATACCACTGCTTCTTTCAACAGAGACTCAGAATTACCCACCTAGGTTGTTCTCTTGTTCTTCCCTTCAGAGGTACCAGCAGTCCTGATGGGGACTTAAGATGGTGGGGAATTTTTATTAAGCTCTGAAACTATGAAAATAATTTGAAATGATTTTTGAGCATAAACACCTAGCCATATCTAATAATCACAGAAGTCATTTATCAAGTACATCTAAATTCTAAGTACTGTGCAAGAAAACAAAACAAAGCACTACACCCTTCACAGACATCCTCTTATGCAGTCCTCACAACCACCTCACCAGGTAATGCTACTGTCTCCATGTTACACTGGGAGAAACTGAGTCAGAAATTTCAAATGACCCAAATTTGCAAAAATCCATGAATATAATTTTGATTTCATTGCCTTCTTATTTCCTGCTTTGTCACTATTTCCTATGTTAATGACCCATGATTCGCTTGTTAGTATTGATGGAAAATGAAGCTTTCTAGAAGGATGGCAATGAAAGCTAACAAGGCACTATTTGAAATGTAATGGATAATTTGATTGGCAAAAATATTTCAGCTTTGGGCTGAACCTCAGAACGCTGAGCACCCATAGGAAGCTTATGCGTATCTCCTCGTCATTAAGCAGAACCGTGGTTCTTTCACCACAGAAAGAATTTATATATGATTTTTGTGCTTTATTTATATATTAGATATTGATATGTTTGTTACTGGGTTGCGCATATATATTTGAAATAGAGTCCATAAATTTCTTTTTAAGTTGTGTTAAAAGGGGGTGGAGGATGGAGCTCATGGTGACGGGCTTGGCTGGGATTCACAGGCCCTGGGTGGAATCTCCAGTACTGAAACAACAAAATAGTGCTAAAAGCAATATTACTGTAAAAAACACATAACATAAAATTTACCATCCTTGCCATCTGAGTATATAGTTCAGTGGCATTAACTATATAATTACACAGCTGTGCAATCAGTCCTAGAACTTTTTTTTTTTATTTTATAAAACTACTACTATAGCAATGAAACAATTTGCAATTTCCTCCTTCCCTCTAGCCCTGGACAGTCAGCATTCTACCTTCTGGGAATTTGACAGTTTTAGGTAAGTCATATAAGTGAAATCTTATTTATCTTTTTGTGACTGGCATATCTCACTTAGTACAGTTTCTCTAAGGTTCATACATGTTGCCTTGTGTATTCGATTTCCTTCTGTGTTAAAGCCCCACAACACTCCACTGGATGTACGGTACATATTTTGTTTATCCACTCGTCTGTCAATTAGCACTAAGGTTGCCTCCACCTTTTGGCTATTGTGAATAATACTGTTATGAACACGGGATCATAGGAACACATCTCTCTTCAGATTTTGCTTTCATTTCTTTGGGGTATATACCTAGATGTGGATATGCTGAATGACAGGGTAATTTTATTTTGCAACTTTTGAGGAATCACCATACTACCTTTCATAGTAGCTGCACAACTTTACATTACAGTTCCACCAAGAATGCACCAAAATGTTTATTTTCATAAACTTGCTGGGTTTTGTTATTTTTTGTTTTATTGTTTGTTTGATTGAATAGTAGCCATCTGAATGTATGTGAGTTGATATTTCACCGTGGTTTTTATTGGGATATCCTTAATAATAATGTTGATTATCTTTTTATAAGCTTGCTGTTCATATTATGTTGACAAATGATTATCAAAGTTATTTAACTATATTAGATTTAATTTTAATTTTAATTTCTTTAGATAAATTCTTGCCGTGTTGCCTAGGTTGACTTCAAACTCCTGGGTTCAAGTAATGCCTCTCCTTGGCTCATTTTTAAAATCTAGTTCTTTGCTTATTTACTGTTGGGTTGTGGAAATCAACTTTAGTCTTAGCACAGCTTCCATTCCAGAATCTAGAAAGCTTTGGCTGGAAATGAGCCATAATTCAATATTACATAAAATATTAGAACATTAAACAGAACCGAAAGTGAGCTTTTAAATCTGAATATAAGATTATTTTTTAGAGTTATTCAGAGTAAATATACATTTGGCAAAATTATGGAAGAGTTTTATTTCCTTTATTTCTGATTTTTTACTGTATTCTTAAAGTCAGATGGTTTGATGTTAATAAGACTAATATTTAAAGTAGAATACAGATTAGATATCACCTAATTCCATTCCCTTATTTTACAGGTAAGAATCCATTAAAGAAGAGAGGATGGTTGTTACACAGATAATAATGCACAGCTTGGCCTGCCATTCACATGAACTGATCTCCTTTCACCTAGCACTTCTTGTCTGCTTTGTGCGATGCTTAACTCAAGTAAAACAAAACTGAAGGTACTGTTTTGAAATATAATGAATCAGGATCTGGGTTATTTTCCTGATCTACTACTTATAAGATATAAGATCTCTAGCAAGTCAGTTCTATAACAGTGATGTTCCATATTGTACATCAGTAATAAATATACATAAAAAATATTTGTCCTATCTAATACCAATGGTGATTTTGATGCAACAGAGGATATAAAATTCATTAAAGCAATATGAAATGTGTATTTCACTCAAGTTGGTATTACAGTGGATACATATTTTTCATAAGGCCTTATATTAAAATGAAGAGAAAAATTATCTGAGAATCTAGATATATACTTGAATTTTGATCTTAATTTTGTTTGTAAGTGCTTATACATGAAAATTGATTAATTGTATTTGACACATATCAGATCATTGATAAATGCTCCCATTGTTGTCTCTGGATTTCAATCTTATCTCTAAAGTGAGAAAGGCTGTGCTCCATGGTCGCCATAGACCAATGCACACAAAGCACCTGTGATGCTGAGATACAGCGTGCTCCACCAAGGCCCCCTGTAACTGAAAAGGCCTCTGAGTCTCTTAAGTGGTATCCTGGGCTGTACTATCAAGCAAAAGAATATAACAAACTTTGCTATTGTATTCTATATTAGTGCAAAAACCCCCACGATTTCCTAAATCTCTGCTTACCAGTTCTCTTAATGTCAATGTGTTTCTTCCTCAAAAGTCATCTTCTCCTAAATCTAAAAGCAGAATAGAGGACTTCTCTCCTCCTTAGTGCCACAATAAGAAAACAATTCCTTTAAAGAGTATGTATTATGGAGATCATTTGCTTCTTCCTTTGTATGTTTGGATAAGGTGTTAAATCCCTTAGGACTATAGCTCTATAAATATATTAAATGGGAATAGTATTCCCTGCTTTGTATGGATATGGTCAGTGCTGAGTGAGATAGCTTATGTATGTTTCCAAAATGTATTTAAGCCTAAAATACCTACTAATTATAAGTAGTTAATTAATGCCTAAAATAAACTAAAGTATGTAAACTGGGAACTTTTTTTTTTTTTGCCTTCTACAATTATGGGTAGGCCTGAGACATCCTACTTAAGATGCTTAGCACAGAGCTGGCTATAAAGCAGGTGTTTATAAACGTAATTTTTTCCCTTCCTTTCCGCATAGTCACTGTAAGGAAATTTACCTACATTTGCAAACAAGACCAGTCTCCTCAAAGTGGGCATGCTCTTTCCTAGACTTGTTTAAAGAAAAAGATAACCTAGCACTAGTCAAAACTGCAAGAAATTGTTTTCTGACTGATAATACAGATGAAAATGTTCACTCCTCTGTTGGAGAGAAGCCAATGCTCAAGTTTCACAAACACTTTGAAATTTAAGGGTATTACCACTCAAGGTAAGTGCCAAGGAAGGAATAGAAATGGAAACTAAACTTTGAAGTTCCTTGCTTGGAGTAGTGAATGGTGGAGTCTTTTCTGGTCACTGAGGCAGAGCAGCTCTAAATTTTAGCTTTCAAAAGAAAGTTGAAATTTTGGGGGGGAGGTGAGGGTTAGGTGTGTCTGATATGATTTGAAGATGTTGTTTAAAGCGGTCAGTCTGGATCCCGAAGAAATAGGAGAGTGTAAACATAAAGTTTGCAAGATGTCGTACATTTAAAAGAAGTCTTTAGGGTCATTCTGTTCCTGAGCATGTGTCTGTAATAAAATGCAAATATTATTAGACCTATAATAATAGTCTTCTCTCCACCTTCTCTGGATAGGGCATTGGTGGTTATTTAAAATATTTTTTATTCATGAAATGGGTCACATTCAAGTATGTCTATATTCAATCCTTCATCAAGATAGCTGAAGTTGTGTTTGATTCAAATTGAACCCGGTACCCAGACTGACAGAGTTCTCCAAACCTTTTCCCTGCTCTGATAATATGGTCTCATAAATCCGTCTTTCAGTCTCGGACAATGACAATTTTCATGATACATCAAGGTTTCTCCACGTACATTCTATAAAATTTTGGGATGGATCATGCTTTGAGGTTGCCCTGTTCATTACAGGATGTTTAGCAGCACCCCTGATCTGTACCCACTAGATGTCAGTAGCATCCTTCCCCCTGGTTATGACAATCAAAAATGTCTGCAAACCTTGCCAACAATCCTCTCTGGTCAGGAACCACAGGCTTAGAAGGAGGAAAGATGTGATTATTTCTAGGTATAGAATTCATTTACGTAAGTGTCAATCATCCTACAGAAGATGCTCAGTTAAAAAAACTAGACGTGTAAGGAGAAAAAGCACTTTGCAGAGAATAAGTACAACTCAGAGGAAATCTTTAATAAGACACAAGTGTTGGAGGTTTCAAATAATGCCACTGCCCTTTCCTGCTGCTATAACAAAACATTTCAGGTAATTTTTAAACAAATATAGCACTCATTGTTTTAGAGACTAGGGTGTACAAGACCAAGGTACTAATGAGTTCTTCCAAATAACACCAGAATGCTACATCCTCCAGAGGAGTAGATGTTGTATCCCTACATGGTGGAGGAGATAGGAAGGAATAAAATAAAAAACCTCCATGTGAAGCCCATGTTATAAGAGTTATAATCCCACTCATGAAAGTGGAGTCTTGTGATTTAATCATCTTCTACAGGTCTTCAGGTCTTATTATTATCTTCCTAGAGATTAAATTTTAACATATGGGCTTTGGTAAGGTACATTCATATAATAGCAGACAGGAATTTAAAATATATATTAGTGTGTTAATGGCACCAATAAAAACGTATATATTATACAATATCAAAAGGGTAGTTTAAGCAGAAAAATGAAAACTATAAAAAGAATCTTATCAAACTACTAAAAATGGAAAATGGAATTGAAGAATGTCATCAAAAGACACATAGGGGTGAGGCAAGAGGCCTCCTGAGGCGGGAGACATTCTGGGAGGCTGAGGCAGGAATACCACAAATTTAAGAATTCTAACCCAGCCTGGCAATTTGATGATTAAGCAAGGTCTTATCTCAAAAAAAAAAGACAATTTAGGGAAGTTGACACAAGCAAAGAAACATCTGAGACCTTGAGGGTGTCACTAGAGACCACCCAAGATGGAAAGTGGATTGCAACAATTTTTTTTTAAGTTTCTATTTACAAACAATTTTTAAGTGTTGTAAAATAGTGGATTCTCTTTGTTATGTAATTTTTCTGGACTTGGCTGTCATTTACTTTTTGTCAAATCCCTTCTAAAATAAGTTTTATATATAGTGCTTTAGTGGTTAAATGTTTTTATTTTCTGTTGCAGTATTCATTTTGTTTAATTTGATGCTTCACACATATACTCAGTAAAAAATTTTGTACACTTCTTTTCACTATCTTCCCTGTAAATGAAAAACTGATATTCTGATTCTCCTTATGTTGATAGGCTATTTTTTTTCTATACACACTCAGAAATTTTTCTTTCTTTCTGGCATTCTGACTTCATCATTAATTTATGGAATATAGGTAACTTTGTGTTAAATCCTACAACACTTTTGTTTTTAATCCAAAGATTATAAATTTCTTGTACATTGGAAACTGTCCTTTAAGTTTGCAAATCTCTTGTACTTTATTTATCTTTTTATTTTCTGCATAGGTTTGTATGATCTTCTTCTGAGATATCTTTAAGATGCTTTTTCTAACCTTGGGCATACTCTGGAGTCTATTAAATTTAATTTTGAATAATTTTTTTATCTGTACTATATATGCTAGTTTATCTATTAAACTAGTAAGTTCAGAGATCATTTCTAGATATTCAGATATTACTCTTTTCTATTTCACAGGTAAGCATTCTGTATTTTTCTTTACTCATAGTGGTATTTTCTTACTTCATTGTAGATATAGATGATAATCCTACCAAATTTCTATAAATGCATTAGCTAGAAAATTTTGAAAGTTCTCTTCTGTTCCTTAAGTTACTAATATGTCCCCTTTGAAGTCAGTTGTTCATATTTAGGGTTTTGATTTTGATTGTGCCTAATGTTCACTTTTAGGCTTCCTGGGTTAAAATGTCCTCCCAATCTTGCGGAACACTCAAACAAAGTGTCTTAGATATTCCCCCATTTCTGGATAGAATGTCTGACTCTCACAATTTAAAGGAGAAGATTTGATTTTTGGCTCACCATTTCAGTACATGGTTGGCTGATTCCAAGGCAGAAACCTCACAGTCAAGGGAGGCGGTGAAGGAGTAGGTGCTCACTCATGCCAAGCAGCAAGCAAAGAGGAAATGGAGTAGCCAGGGAAGGAGACAAAGTCTTCGGGTCATGTCCTGTGAACTACCTCTTCTCACCAAACTGCATCTTACAGCAAACTGAATGTGTTGCATCACATTCAACTCCATGCTACAGCCCCTTTCCAAAAGCTTAAACTCTGAACACATGGGCCTTACAGGAGACATTCTAGACCTAAAATTTAGCAAAGAAAAACAAATGGACTCATTTTCTTCACTTCATTTTCTTCAACTTCTTCTAGTTGAAATGTGAAATATCCCTCAAAGTCTCACACATTGAAGGCCTGGTTCCCAACACAGCAACTTTCAGAGGTGAGACAGAGATGGATAATTGAATCACAAAGGAGGTGACCTTGTCAATGAGAGTGCACGAGGATTAACCCATTGATGAGTTCAGAGCCAAATGGATCATGAAGAGGTGGGCACTATTTGGATGAAGTGTGTCACCACAGACATGACATTGAAGGGTTTATTTTGTCCCTTACAGCTCTTCCTCTGGTTCTTGTACCCTCTCTTCACCTTCGGTCTGCCACAAATTGAACTGCATTGCCATACGGCATTTGCATCTGTTTTGCTATTTTTACCTTACCACAGGCCCAAAAGCAATGGATGCAGCTAACCAAGAACTGCAATTACTGAAACCCTGAGTCAAAACAAATGTTTCTTCAAATTGTCTTTTGCGGATACTTTGTTAGATGACTGGAAAGCTGTCTAACACACTCTCTTTGCTGTCATCTTTGCCTTGTGTGTGATTATCTACATCACTGATCTCTGATCATGGAGTCTGGTGGCTTGGTGGGACATATTGACTGAAACTGTACCGGTGTCCTGTACTGAATACTCCTGAAGTACAACACATCCAGGTTCTTCTTTGAGCCTGGCTTTCCAGACTTCCCAGTGATTCTGAGAACAAATCAAGCTTCTTCTGATACTGTTTAAGACTACATTTGTCTATGAGAACTCTTCTCACAAATCTGGCTATTCTTCTTTGGTCTTGATGAATAAATGAAAATCTACTTTTTAAAACACAACTCTGGAAACTGGATTCATCCCTTTCTCCCACTACTGGGAGGGACACCTGTGACCTCTGTGTAAGTGAATGCGGTATAGAGAGGAGGTTTCTCTTTGGAAGGGACAAAGAATATAGTCAGCCCTATATGGGTCAAAGTAAGGAGGGCTTCATATTTGATGTGGAAACTTTTAGTCAATTTTATTTCTAGCACTAATGTATTTTTTTTTCCTCATCTCCTTTTCCTCCTCCTATTTGAAGATTTCATAGGATTCTACTGTTAATAGCTCTCATTCTGCTCTTTTCTTCAAGTGTTTGCTCATAGGTCTTTATTTATGTAATAAATAGGAATGGGAAGGACCTGGGCATTATGTGTTATGTGTTATGATGTGATTCTTTCATGTTTTTATTGATTTAATTTGGGCTTGTGGCATTCTGATAATCTTACATTGTGGATTCCTTTCATTGCTAATTAATTCCACCTGCTTTTATTTTGTAAAATGCCTTAAAATTTTTAGAGATTTGCTGCTGCTTCTTTCATAGAACTGGCATACTCTTATTATTTTTAATATAACTTCACCATCATCATCATTATTTTTACATTCCAATGACAACTGGCTTGTGATAGAAGAGACAAAAATATACATGCTCAGTTACCATCTGGATTTTTCCATTACATGAGACTTTTGTCTTTCACTTAATATTTTACTTCAGTGGTTCTCAATTCTGGCTGCACCTTGGCAAGTTCTTAAAAAATACCAATACCTGAATCTGAGCCACAAAAATGATGATTTATTTAGTCAGGAGTGGAACTCAGGCATCAGTCGTTTTTTAAAAACTCCCTAGGTGAGTGTAATATGGAGTAAAATTTGAAAATAATTCTTCTATGCAAATGCATGCCTATGTTTAAATAGAGACGTGAATTCTCACACTTCATTCTATACTCAAACTCTAATTCTCTGACAGTAATACTCAGAGTTTCTGGTCTCCTCTATGCAAAACACAAGTAAGAATATGAGCACTGCTTCCATTTCAAATGTCCTAAAAGTGTACTGGGATCTCTCTATGATTTGGGGAAGTTTTCCAGAAAGACCCTTGATGTGCCCCAGGTTGGTTACCAGCCTATGGCTTTACTGGGAGATGAACCTTCAAGAGGTGGGGCATGGTAAGGTCTTTTGTCATTGGTGAGTGCCCTTGAAGGACAAAGTGGGTCTCCAGCCCCTCCCTTTTCCTCTTTCATGTCCTAGACATGAGGTAACCATTCTTGTTTCACCACGCATTTCTGTCGTATTTGCTTCCTTGCCACATGCCCCAAAACAACAGGACCAACTGACTGTGATCTCTGAAGCCATGAACCAAAATAAATCTACCTTTTACCTCTTTAAAAGTTGATTTTTGCAAGTATTTTGTTAGAGGAATGGAAGACTGACTAGCCCAGACCTGGTATTTCCTTCAGCAATTTTCAAATACTTCAATCTCTATTTCTGTGTGATGTATAGGGCTCTCATTCTTATGCTTGCTAATGGCAGCATAGAGATAATCTGACAAATCTTCAAAATCCTCAGTTCTGTGAACCAAGAAGCTACCCACAAATGTTCGTTAAAGTTGGCATGTATTATATTTTATCTGCAATCTGGCCCTCCTCAGAAATTTTCATACAACCAGTTTGTCTTCTTAGAACAATATTAATGGTTCATTGTGGGACTCCTGGCTTTTCAAAGGTAGCCAAACAGTTTTTCAACAATACTAATAAAAACCAAAAGTGATAATTATAGACATGGTTTTCATCAAGGAAACTAAGACAAGAGTTTCTTTTAACTTGAAAAGAATCAGTAGAACAACATTTTGACATTTTTCTCAAGATAATTCAGTGAAGAGACTCAAATTTTCACTCTTCACAGAGAATATGAATTCCTCAGTGTCAGAAGGAAGAGAACTTATATCTATGTTTATAAAGGTAATAATTGAGTTGGATGTTTCTTTAAAATAAGAAAACATGTGTAAGTACCAAAGATTTCAGAAAGAACAATCAGATATAGTTGGGAATCTTTTTCTATTCTGATGATAGGGCCTCCCCATGGAAGCATAGTGTTTTCAAATAACATACCAACTACTAAATCAAACATTTTCAAATTTTATTAAAACTTACAAAAGTAGTAAATTTAAAGCCTACTATCTAAGAAAGCACTTCTTTTTTTTTTTAAGGAAAGGACTTCTTCAAACTAAAGCTCTGACTTTTGTGTAAGTAGTTTTAATCACATAAAATCAGAACAAAATAAAAATTTTAAATTCAAAGAATTTTGCAGTTTGTATTGACATTGTTATGAAAAAAGTTAAATTAATGTCTTATCTCATTATGAAATATATATTAATATATGACAAAAGTTTTGTAGTCCTTTTTAGTTATAATCTACTTGACACAACAGTACATCTAATTTATTAACTCATAATTACATATTACAGAAGTAGTATAAAAACTCTCTTTTGTTTTTGCTGGAAAATTTTCTATAGAAAGGCATGGAATGCAGAT
This sequence comes from Dolichotis patagonum, assembly GCA_004027295.1. Taxonomy (NCBI): domain Eukaryota; kingdom Metazoa; phylum Chordata; class Mammalia; order Rodentia; family Caviidae; genus Dolichotis; species Dolichotis patagonum. The sequence goes on from PVJX010013932.1 coordinate 22,215, forward strand.
TGTTTTGAAAGCATATAATTAAGAAATCAGTATCTAAATTCTCACTTAAATAAAATGTTGGGCAAAATCATTGTTTATATCTTTTCTATGAGATATATCCAAGCCTGTCTGGAATCATTGTATGGTGCCCTGCAGAGTGGAAAATTCAGATGATTCTAATTTGCATCATAATAAGTAGATGAAAACAGTATTTCAATAAAAGGTGATAGTGACTGAAATACCGGGCGCACAAATGTGAAAAAAGAGCCTGTCGTAATTTCCAGTGACAACATATGTTAACTATGTTAATGCCAATTTGCAAAAGAAACAGCACAAATTACTTGACAAGTATTTACCCAGTAACTGCTGGCGGCCAGGTCCAGCACTGCATGCTGCAAGTACAATAGTCAGTATTAGAAACTAAAGTCTGTCCTCTCATTGTAGCTCGTATTTACTGAAATATGCATAAATGAATTCAACATTCACAAGACAAGTAAGTATATACTACAGCTGTGCAACCAGTACTTGGTGCTGTAAAAGGGTAGAACTAGTCGACTTATGAAACAAGAATTCTATTAAAATATAATTTGTTTATTAAAAAAATAATTGTCATATACAGTCCAGATTCATCAAACTCCATCAATATATCCTACCAATAAGACTTACTGTTGTAACTGAATTAAGGAAGAACAGTCTTGAAATTTTTCTAGAAAGTAACCATAACGAAGTACAGCTAGCATACAATGATATAGCTATAGAACAAACTTACACATTTGCTTTTGATACTAGAGTTTTACTTCGAAGTGAATTTCTATATTTGAAGTTGAGCCTTTCATGCACACAGCATTTCAAGCCAAAGAAAGAAATGAGAGCTTAATGATGATGTCATGATGAAAATTTAAGCTTTATATTGGATAGGAACACTTAAAACAGAAAAGAGCCATAAATTTTGTGATTATCTGGGCTAATATATTTCTGATTAATTTTTTCTAATGAATAAGATAAGTTGCATTGAATTTTATGTATCTATTTTCCTGAGTTTAAGCAGATGTACATTATGTAATAAAATTAAAGTACTTGTACTCATTATTAATTTTATAAAAATAGGCAAGCTAAATTACTCATGGACTTTGTTAATATAAATTGTAACATTCTACTACATCATAAAGGCATCTTAAAACTTATCATAAATTTAAGCTTTTAGATTATTCCCAAAGGATAATGACATAAATTCAACATTAAAACTCATTTTGAATCACTGCTACATATTTATTTCTAGAATTCAAAGCAAATCAATGAATATCTCCCATGGTCATGTCATGTACTAGTCACATACATTAATAAACTAAAAAAGTACACAAAGATACATCTGTGAAAGTATTTCATAGATGTCTTCATTAAATCTTTAAAACACCTTAAGTTTCATTCCTTAGGCCTGAGGCAGAAAACAAATATCATTCTTGCTCACAAATAAAAAATCTTTCTACATCAATTATTAAAAAGGCAATAACAGAAACTCTTATAAAGATATAGGAAAAATGAAACAAAACCAGTCTCATGAATTTTAAGCAGTAGCTATTACTCATGGCTAACAAAGTAGACACAGATCGGAATTTAACACTCCTCCCAAATATTTCAATTTTTTTAATCATTTAAAGAAAACAACCATTTCCATTAATTGCTTTAACATACTCAGAATCATCAGGATGCTGAGGTGCTTACATGCAATAAATCTGCACATATTTTGCATTTAGAAGGTATAAGTTTGATCCATGGAAAAAAGATTGAATGATATAACTAAATCCTAGACTATTTTCTTTGCTCAAATTCATGAGAATAAGAAAGTACACAGTAAAATAAATGAAAATACAAGAGCATGGACTAAAGGACAATAAAAAATTTACAGGTTTTTTTATGTCACAAGACAAGACAAAAAACAAATTCACGTTTTTCACTATTCATTGCATTTTTAAAAATTTTAAATGGTTATGATTTTAATGTGGAAGTAGTTACTGTGTTCTGTTTTTAAAAATGTTTGTGCTATATTTACCTCAGTGAATTCAAATATTGAATGAGAATTTTTACTTCAAATGACTCAGATAAGATTGTGGAAGATGGTGGATCAGTAAGCAGCAAAATAGGGATCCTCTCTGAGAGAAAGAGCTCAGATGCTGGAATCACATATCCTGGAGAAGACCAGACAGAGGAAGATTGACCCAGGAAGAAATTAAAGGGAAAGAAAAAAAAAAGAAAAGAAAATCATGGACAGATGTCTATAGCCAGACTTGCTCTCACTGGAGCCTTTCTCGTTGTGTACAAAGAACTGCTGGAATCCAGAGATGCGCAGTTGTGGTGAAGTTGGGGGGTGAGGAGCCTTAGAGCCTCTCTAGGAGGAAGTGGTCACTGAGGGGAGCAGTGGAGCAGAGAGCAGCACTTGGCTCAGAGATCTGTACCAGCTCACAGTGAGTACAATGAACTTAGTCCTCCCGTGGGAGTGGGCAAGTGGCCACACAATGTTTTGGGGTCAGGCACGATAAGCCTGGAACCAGAACTGCAGCCAGCTTTTGTCGGGTACTCCTTCCACAGAGCAGATTGGTGAGAATTGCTCAGACTGAGTACCACCTCTGTGTGCAATCCAGTTACAAAGATGAGGTCTTGCTGAAACTATCCCTAACGGGCCCTGTCCGCGCAGCACACGTTAATGTGGTGAAGACTCCCAGAGCTAGACCAGCTTGGAAAGGAGGGGCCAACCTGCCCCATCCTAGCTTGTACTTCAGCAGACTGAGGAGGGCAGCAATTCCTAACCAGCATGCTTCAGAGTAATCATGGATAATACAGGAAGTGTCAGGGACCCCCGTTGTCCGCTCATGTGGAGGAAACCAGAAACATGACAAAAGGAAGAAACAAGGAAATCTCCAGCCACCAACACAAACACTACTGGCCCCAGGGAGGTAAACACAGAAGAGACTGGGGATTGCACACCTATGGTGTCAGAAAAAGCAGCAATGACATAAAGAATTATGTTCATGACATTATGAAAGAACTAAAAACAGAAATTTTAACACGAGTAAAGGAAGATATAAGAAAAATAAGAAAAGAAATGCTAAGTACCTCTCAAGAAGACACAGATGAAAGAATGGAGGGACATAGAAAAAGGAGAGAAACCTTCAATGAAGAATATAAAAAACATTTAGAATACATGAAACAGATTCAAAGAGACTACTAGGAAAATAAAAACTCCATTGAAAGCCAGCAAAACTGCTTGAAAGAAACTAAAGATAGACTATCAAACCTTGAAGACAGGTTTGCAATGTGTGCTTGCAAAAGGAAAGATCTCTTAAAAAATAACAAGGAACCAGGAAGTAACAATGCAAAGGCTAGAAGACGACAAGAGGATCTATAACTTATGAATAAAAAATGTAAGTGAATAAGTAGGGGTAAACACAAATGAAATACAAAGGCTATTTACAGAAATAATTAAAGAAAACGTCCCAAGCATAGGAAAAGGAAATGATATTCAGATATATGAGGTATACATAATTCTTGACATATAATAATCAAGATCCCAGAAATCCAACACAAGCACAGAATATTAAAAGCTGTTGGAGAAAAGAAACAGATCACCTATGAAGGAAAACCCATCAGAATCACAACAGACTTCTCAACACAAACCATGAAATCAAGAAGAGCTTGGAGTGAAGTATTCCATGCCCTGAAAGAAAATAACCTCCAATCCAGATTGATGTACCCTGCAAAACTATCTCTCAAAATTAATGGAGAAACAATATGCTTCCATGACAGAGAGGAACTAGGGGAATTTGTGACCACCAAGCCAACTCTATAAAAAATACTGAAGGACATTTTAAAGAGAGGAAAACAAAGACCATGGTTTCAAGAACAGCAACAGAGGGGCCTCACTGAATGGAGCAGACAATGGAATGAACAGGGAAAGTAGACAACCAACAGCAGAAAAATAGCATGGCAAAGATGAGGCAGAGAAGGTTGGCCATAATCGCTAACATGAATGGCTTCGATACACTAATAAAAAGAAACACAGGCAGAGTAGATCAGGAGATAGGGTCCATCAAGATGCTCTATATAATAAATATATTTAACCTGAAAGAGGGCTTATGGACTGAAAATCAAAGATGAGAATATAATGTTCTATGTGACAGGGAACCAGAAAAAAGGGGGGTAGCTCGCCCATCAGCTGTAGATTGGTTGGAAAGATGTAACACTTTTATACAACAGAGAACTACTCAGCTATGAGCAAGGAAAACCTTGAGTCTCTTGTAGGTAAATGTATACAACTTGAAACCATGCTCAGGGTTAAAAACTTTCAGAACCACTTAACTAAATAGTAGATTGCCTCCCTAACCTAAAAACTAAAGGAGTTAATGGGGTACAAGAGTACAGTGCATCCTGGGAAAGTGAAAGGAGAGGAATTGTCTAAATAGGGAAGGCAAAGGACATTGATAATGTTGTATGAAACCCATATTGCTTTCATTGCTCTGTTTAGTTTGATTATAATCTGTTCCAGTTTGTCTACTTGTACTAGATTTGAGGGCATAGACAGCTATTCCAAATATAGCAGGATATACTATGGTAACCATTTTTAATCTCTTATTAACTTAATCTGAAACCCTGTATGCTTTCACTGTCTTGTTTTGACTGATTTTATTTGAATCTGTCTTGTTCGATCACTGTCTTGTCTTGACTGATTTTAGCTCACAGTTTGTAGAGGTTTCAGTTCATAATTGGCTGACGCCAAGACACGGTGGACATTTCAAAGGAGCAACTGTTCATGGCAGCAGAAGACAGCAAAAGTAAGCAAGGGTGGGGAGAAGGGACAAGCGTGTTTCTGTCCCTTCTAATTTTATGCAGACTTCCTGGCCTGGGGTACAGGTAACACTCATATCCTTAATTCCATCATTGGACCATGAATCAATCACAAAGTCTAGATTCAACCACCTCCAAGAAGCTGTCTCCCCCATGACTGCATGACATCTAAACATAAACCATAATACACAGTATTTCTGTATGCCTCATACTACACAAATTGTTTCACTGGTCAATTCTACCAAACATGTTAAAAAGAAATGATGACAGTCCAGTATAAATTCTTCCAGACAATAGACACAGTGGAGGCACTTCTTATTCTGTGTGGCCAAAATTAAATAAATACATTAGAAAAGAAAACAGATCAATGTCTCTTATGATCAGTAATACAGAAATCCTCCAAAACATAATAGTAAATCCAATAAAAAAATATTGGCAGATCAATGATATATATAATAAAAATTATATACTATGACCAAATTTATTCCAGTTATACAAAGCTGGTTAAACATTTTCAAATAAATCAGTACAACCTACCACATCAAGAGCAAAAGGAAAATAAAACCAATTGACAAAATTCAACATATGTTCATGATAAAAACTCTCAGGAACCTAGAAATGAATGCAACTTTTTCAATGTAATATGGAACACTCACAAGTAAACCTACACCTACAAATAATTTAATATTGAGAAACTAGATACTTTTCCCCCTTAGACTGGGAATAAAATAAATATATGTCTCTCACTACTCCTACTCAAAATCACAGTGGAAGCCCTAACTAGGACAAATGGAAAAATTCAATTAAAATAGACAGATGGAAAATAGATTGGAAAGAATGAAATAAAAGTATCTTTATTAAAAATTCTGTCATTATCTGTATAGAAAAATACCCATCAATCAACAAAAATAACATCCTCTTGGAAAAAGTAAGATAATGCAGGAATGAGACAGGATGTAACAGAAATACAAAAGTCAACCTCTTTCCTACATGATAGCAGTAAACAGGTATAATCTGAAATTTGAAAGAACATTGTATTTATAATAATGTTAAAGAATGAAATATTTATAAATCTAAGAAATCATATACAAGATGTATACAAGATGGAAGAAATCATATACAAGATGGAAGAAAACAAAACTCTGTGCAAGAGATAAAAGCTGTGAATCCAGTCCTCATGTTGTAGTCAGGTTTTGCAAGAAAAAAGATTTAATATAGAACACATAATTTATAGGATTATTTTATAATAGTCACCGAAAGAGTCAAATTCCAAAGAGTGCAGGAGAGCTGTGCACACATCAGAGACCCAAAGATTCCAGCTGAGGGCCTGGATCCCACTGTAATGTCCTGCACGAGTCCAGATGAAGGCCTAGCTACTCTTGAGAGAGTCTGTGCCTTGTAATTTGTTCAGCTGCAATCTACTGTTATTTTCTTGAGTTTTGCTGGTAGGATGGCAAGGTGTGGAGAGAGAAAGTGATCTGTAATCTTTCAATTGTATGTCAGTGTTTTAGCCTGAATTTGGGGGCTATGACCTCCACAAGTGTTTTCTCAGAGGTATAGTTTTTTTTTTCCTCATCCCTCTTTTTCTTGATGGCCCTGACCCTGACAGACAGAAAGCAGTGATCTTGGTGATGACAGGAAGGTGGCAGGGAACTGGAGGTGGAGAACTGTATCCTCCAGTGGAGATAAGATCTTTCCTTTGTTATGGAGAGTGTTTGGGATACATTCCACAGTGACTAATCTTTCCTTCTCCCTGCCAGAGCTAGGAGGATATTTTTCAGCTCTTAACTGTGAGAAACTCATGGAATTTCTGTGAGTGAAGAACCCAGAAAGCCTGAGAACTCGCCTCTCAGAACTGTGGTCCCCAAGAGTTAACAGTCTCAAGCCGGGCCACACACCACCTTAGAAATTCACCGAAATTACCAGTTCCATGTTCCTGCCAGTGCCGACTCCAGCAATGTCAGCGTCAGCCAAGCAGATGCTAGTGTGATTCCCTGCACTCGCCTGTCTCTTCACATTCCTGGGTACTTGTTTGCAACCTCGGTCTTTCAGAGTGTTTTAAAAACGTTTGGTTTCACCCATTTGTCTGGTAGAGATAGGACTATTTTTATGCTTTTTGCAAATCAACCTGAAACTATAAGCCCTGCATTTATTTTTAAATAAAGGCATTCTTTCTAATGTCAACAAACTTAACAATACAGCTTTTTATATCATGAGACATTCATTTCTAAAAAGCTCCTCTAAGATTATGGAAAAGGATTATGAAAAAAATTAAGAAGTTTGAGTGAGTTTGAATCACAGTTTAAGTTTGGCTTTTGCCAGGGAAAGTGAGAATGTCAGTATTTTTATTCTAAATTCTGTTTCTAGCCCTCCCCTTTCTGAATTCTGTCCTGTTGCTTTGCTATTGTGACACGTTTTCACTGGGGCTTCTATGGCTATTTAGTGATGATTTTCTATGAAGTAGAAATGATATGCATCTCCAGGCTTCTTTCTAGGCATTCTGTTTTTCTGAAATGTTTATTTGTCTTTACTTTTTCATCTACTGGATTCTGGTATTGAATAGTGGCTCTGTTTATGTATTTTTAAGCAGGATTCATATACTGTGTTCTCTTAGCTATTTAACATTTTTAAAATGTGGTTTTGGAGTCCGTACATGCTAAAATGTACTCAGCTGGAAGAAACATTCTGTTTCATTCAGATCTTTGCTCTTTGTTCTGGCTCTGAATCATGTTTTGGAGAAATCAGATGGGAAATTTGCTATTTGGGGGGATAATGAAACATAACCAGTATGTGTGTATATGCTGCTTTGTGTTCATTTTTCCTCTAAAACTACCTTTCCTTTCAATTTCCTCATTTTTAAGTACATTTTTTTTATCACATCTTCTAATACTTTTAAAATTCTGTTAGTTCAGTTCTCTATTTATGACCAGAATCCAGATTTAAATTCTTATAAATTTACAAATTCTTTGTCATTTGGTATTCCATTCCTTGCATCGTCTCAAATTACTCTTGCTAATTTGATTTTCAGTTGTATGTTTTTATTCCAATACATTAATTCTTATTTCTATATATATATATTTTTTGTTAGAGTTTTCTGGAGAAATAGAAAAGCAGAAAGAATGAGAAAGTGGAACTGACCTTTACTGACGACACGGAGGGGAGCACACAACCTGCGGAGGTTTGGCTTTCTCCTCCTGATAGAGGGGCAGAGGGTTATATGACAGATGATCAGAAGTGGCACATGGGGTGGGCATTGATGACATGCAAGGAACTGATTGGAATTTTCTTTGTGCATAAACAGGAGAGTAAGTTGTAATTAGGGCCAAATGGGAAGAAGGAGGAAGTGGCCGTGAGGCTAACTAAGTGCTGCCATTTGGACTTCTGCCATGTTAGACCACCACCTCCATTGTACAGTAATTTATACTAGGACAAGACCCTTTCATTTTTGATCCTAAAGTTTTTTTCTTTATTCTTCAGTCTTCTCATTTCCTTGTAATTCATACAAATTTTAACTTTTTCCTTTACTATTATTTCCTGAATTCATGTTCTCATTTAAATACTATAAAATAGAGCAGTTATGAGTAATTCTTTCTTGCTTGCTTGCTTGCTTTTTTTTTTTTTTTTAGTACCAGGGATCAAACTCATGACCATGCGCTTACCAGGCAGGTGCTTACGCCACTAAGCTAAATCCCCGCACAATTCTTCTTGTGTTTTGTTTTGTTTGTTTTGAAATTTGATACCATTGTTTAAAAGCTGAAATGCTAACTGTGTCTCTTTTCTTGTTCAACTGCTGATAAAACATATATATTTCAACATTTTCTATTAAAATACATATATAACATTACTTATTATTTTATGTTTGTTGTCTTCATTGCTATTATTTATTATTTTTGGCATATGCATGCAGCAATTACCTAGAAAACATTTTGTACATATTATTCTTTTACAGAGGAGGAAAGTGAGTTTCTATGAAAATCTTAGTATTTTACATTTGTAGAAGATTACGAGTAGAGAAACAGATAAACATAGACTAGTATAACCAAAATCTTCTATGTTAGATTTATCGTTTCAGCATTACCATGTATATAATACTTATAGTTAGACTTCTAATGTCATTAAACTTGTTACCATTTCTTCCCCTGCCAGTGGTGATCATGTCTACTGTCAACCTAGTTATTAAATTCTAATACTCACAGGATGACTCTTGTCATTGACAGGTCAATCTGCCTTGACAATAGTAAGGTATGAAAATGATGTAGATAGACAATTAGCTCACGCTCAATTCAGTTAATTGGGCAGTTATAAATACAGTGCCTCATGAACTCTTGATGCACATTAATCCCAATATCTATTTCCATGATACTTCATTTCCTAGGCTGCTGCAACCACTTTATAGAAACTTTCATTTTAAGAACTAAAATATTTGATAATGGAACTAGAGAAAGAGCATCAATATTAGGTTTTTATGGAAACTTACAGACTTAATATTGTGGATTGTTGGGCCATGGGTAACTACTAGAAAGGCTGGAAGGTGATGTTTGTGTATTTGTTTGTGTGAACGTGTACATATGTGTATATTTATTAAATATATGAGGTATAAAAAAATACTGTGAACTTTAAAAAAAATGTATTATGGTAAGAGGTACATTGCCAGTAATTCCCTCAAAATATTTCCCTCTCTGTAAACATACTTATCCCAGCGTCCTTACCACTTCCTGAAACAATTTTGCAAATCTTTTCTCTATGACTGTCTTCAGGAAATATGACCAAAAGTCCAGTGAATGTTGCTGTCAAGTGTCATCCCACTGAAAGCCAGCCTTGTAAAAACATTTCAGCATGTCCTCATCCTCCTTACTCAACAGATCTGGCCACACAACTTCTGGCTCTGCCCCAAAGTCAAATGACCATGAAAGGTAAATATTTTGAATTGATTCAGGATATCTAGACAGGCACAAAAGTGCAATTTAAGACATTCATGAAAGAGAATTCCCAGAACTGCTTCAGTAAGTGGTCAGAATGCTAAGTGTGTTGTAAGGGTGGAAGAGTATTTTGAGGGAGATTAATGAAAGTATGTCTTTTGCAATAATAATTTCCAAAATTTAAGCATTCACCCTTTGTTTCAATCATATCTTGTGTTTACAGTTGACACTAATAAAAGACTTCATTAAGGAAATCCTTAATTCTCTTTAATGTATCTTTATGGCCTATAATACTTATCTATGGCTCTTTCTTTCTCTACCTGCCATTCTCTTTTCTTTTTCCTTTCCTCTTCATTCTCTTCTGATTTTTAGCCACATGAAGTGTTTAATTTTAAACAACTGTTGATCTATGAATACAAAAGTTTCATGTGGTTCAAACTACACAGGCTAAAAAATGATGTTAAAATGAGATTGCAAGATAAGCCAGGCATGGGGATTCCCAGCACTAGGGAGGCTGACACAGGAAGATTGGCATGAGTTTGAGGTCAGCCTGAACTACATAACGAGGCTTTGTCTCAAGAAAACAAACAAACAAAAAGATGAAATTGAAAGACAATAATTTATTTTGCCAAATATTAAGAGGATATTTAATCATGCTTCTAGAAATTGTCCGCTGAACGCTGTTTGGCAGTATGAGATAGGAGCTAATTGCTAGTGAGTCAAAACAGTGTGATTGTAGTTGTAGAGGAATGTGACATACAACAATATTTTAAATCCTACATTAGTTTGTAGTGAACGTGTTCTGACAAAACTGAGACACTGAGGAGAAGAAATAGACTTGTCAATAGAGAACTGGAAAAAGTAATCATAGCTGAGTGCAACGGCACAAGCCTATAATCTCTGCACTCTAGGAGGCTGATGCAGGAGGATCACAAATTCGAGCACATTCTGGACAAAATAGCAACTTAACAAGACCATGTCTTAAATATTGATAGTAGCAACAACAATAGTAATCATAATATAGGTATGGGGATGTAACTTAGTGCAAAAGCCTTGGGATTAATTTCCAGTATCAAAAAAAAGTAATTAGAAAGAGAAATGGGCCAAGAGACATTATGCTGTCTCATATTAGAAAAGAAGACCAGGGACACGTGTAGAAGAGCAAAGTGGTCTGCATTTAATGGAGGAAACACTAGGTAGTCTGAAGAGATGAGGGGAGCCCAGCACCCATTAAATTACTGAGCACACACATTCAGGTGGAAATTGGAGGGTAGGAAAGAGGATCAAGAAGAAACATACTTGTAATGTAATACGTAATATTAGCCTCAGTAGCACAAAGTGTAGTTCAGAAAATGTTCTTTCTAAAGATCTAAGCAACCAGGACACTTGACCAATCTGGAAACTGAGATCTTTCCTTCTGTACTATACTCTGCTAACAATTTAAAATTTGACTTCTATATCCTGATTGTTGATAGCTTAGGACTGCTATTCTAAGAAAACATTTTTAAGCAGGTAAATGAAGGAATGTGAAGGTAATACCAACACTTCAAGTGAGCAATAGCTCCATAAACTGAAAAACTTAACCTGGGAAAGTGATGATGAATCTGAATAAAGAGTATATGTTTTGGATAGACGAGGCATTCAAATCTTCAATGAATTGTTTCAGTTTTATGATACGAATGTCCTGAAATATGCAGCTATGCATGTTATGAGTCAAGTAAAGTCCTGCAGGTGGTAGTATGATGTGCCTATGAGTGTCGCTTAAAAAATTTTTAATGTGTTAACTAATTTTCTGTCATAACAATATTGTGAATATTGCATTATAAGACTCAGTCTTAGTAAAAGCCTTCTGAAAAATACAGAAATGTTTTGTCTCAACAAATAATTAACGTGGTTGGATTCAAGCTGCATGTGTTTACCTGTCTTCTGTGAGCTGTGGTTTCAATACTAGTTTAGTTTTCAGTCTTTGCAGTGCTATTTCGGTTGGCCTTTCATGCATGACCCCCAGTTCTGGAACCGAGGCAGAGCTCAGCCCTGTAAATTAGTTCTCAAACAATTGCTATTTTCGTTCCAATTAGTTTAATACATATGCATCTTAGGAATTCATATTTTTAAAAACTTTTTCTCTAGCTGTATCTTATCTGTGGATTCTCCCACTCTTTCCAGACCTTTCTGCCTCTTTTTCCTGATGCTCTGGACTTCAAGGACTGTCATGATTGCCAGGAAGTTCTACTGGGAATCAGAAAGCAAAAGTGGCCTTCGTGGGCTTCCATAGACAACAAAGTCTAGAAAATTTGAAGTGTTCACTTGAAAATGTGTTATCTCTTTTTCAAAAATACTCAGAACTTGAAGATAGCAGCAGCTGAGCATTTAGTAAGTGTGGGGCCACTCTGAGCATGAGACTATGAAACTGACAATAATTATAGCCTGACAGAAAGTCAGAGCCCAGCCAGTGAAATGACATAAACAAAAATACTGTCATGAAATTTTGGACAATTGGAATAAATGACACAACATTTACATAAATTCAATAGTAAAAAGGAAACTTACTTATAATTGCACTCATGTTTTTATAAATACAGCAAATCCTCGTTATATGTGCATCCCATATTTGTGAATTGTCTCCTCAGTAACGTGTATTCATAGGCATTAAATCAATACATGTGGATGGTGTTTTTTGCCATTTTCAGAAAGGTACAAATGGATAAAAATGTGAGTAATCCCATATGCACACTCTTAGATAAACCTGAACAGAGTCATTCTCTGCTGTCTTATTTCAGCTCTCACACTGTACATGAGTGCTCTTTTTTAAGTCTACTGAGTGCCACAAGTTTTGCATTTTGCTAGTGATTTTGTTGTGTAAAATGGGCCTTCCCCATATTAGGTATCTACTGTTCCTAAACCCAAGGCTGTGAACATTTTACAGAAAAAATACATGAGTTAGATAAGATTCATTCAGGTATGAGTTATGGTGCCATTAATTGTAAATTCAGTGTTAAGAAATCAACAATATATTAAATATATTAGCCTTTATATAACAATATATTATGACAATATATTAAATAAGATGTCTTTAATATTATATACAATATAATATTATATAATATTGTCTATAATATTATAACAATTATAACAATATATTATAGCAATGTATTAAATAAGATGTCTTTAAACAGAAACAGATATGAATCAAAGTCATGTACATTGGTCAGTCAATAAAATGTTGTGACCAGAGGCACACAGGGACCTAGCTCTGTGTTTCCCCCAGCAGTAATTGTTTATGATTTGCAAATCCAATTTCCCTGCCAACTTTATTGACCACAATCACCATAAATGACAAGAATCATATGTACAATTGGTTGTAGGATCTTAAAAGTAATATGTATATGATAATAAGAACATATTTGAAAATTATTTTCTACAAAAGGGAGTGAATCACTAACAGTTCTCATTTCTGTTTTACAACTGAAGAAATGGATTCAGAATCTCATTTGGCTAATAACACATCGTTGATCATAATGGGACCAAGATACGAATTCTCTATGAATCTTGTTTCTAAGATACATGTGGGCTACACAGCATTTCATTCATCATCATGGAACTTGGAGACAAGTTCCATGATAGATAATTCTCTGCAGTAGACTAATTGAACTGTGGTAAAGACCAAGAAAATTGAGTGGAACTAGGATGAACAGATAATCCAAACTGGGAACTAGTCCCAGCAATATGTGCATGGAAAACTATTATGTAATATTCATGATTGATGTGAAAATCAGTTGCACATTCAATTGAGTGTAGCTTTCCTGGTCATGAGATCCAAGTTTCTGGGAGTTGTAGATCAGTAACCTTCTTTCAGGGAAGATATGAATTATGGTTTCACCGAGCATTGCTTAAACATGACATGATCAAGGAGACAGAGGTTTGAAAGAATCTTCCACTATTTTTGCAATAAAGTATGAAAATGTACAGAGTCCCTAGTGAAAATTCCTGGGATTTATCACTTACGACAATAAAGAAATCCTAATGGAAATATAGCATAAGATTAGGTGTGGGATGAAGACAGATGGTTGGTGAATATACATATAAAAGGCATCTACCTCAGGCACTATGTGGATCGAGCTAGTTCCAAATACTTTCTGTTTGTCAGGATAAATATTCACTGTGACACACAGGATTGGTCAGGATTTGTGTGATAATGCATAGAAGGACTGAATCTATGCATTTAAATTCTTTTATATTCATGGATTAGAAGGGCACAAGTGAAAAATAACTCCTGACACCATGAATTGTCTTGAACTCAATGGTTCATCTTTTATAAACTTAAAAACATTACTGAGTACCAATCACATCATAAGCAATTAACCTGGTGGTGTAGTCTATGATGAATCTTCTCTCGCCATTGTTCATTGCCTGTATGATCATCACAGTTATGAACCATACCCAGGGTTTCTTCACAAATTTCAAGGAATTGAAAGTATGCTTTTAAAATAAGTATAAGGAAAAAGAGCTTTGCCCTCCTTTCCATGGGGAGTAGACCTAAATAGCTACACTGACAAGTTGCCTGATCTCTTTCAGAGGTTGTTGAAGTCACATTGGAGATAAAAGGAGAGATTGCACCCTGGCCTTGGAACTGAAGCCTCTCAGGTGCGTGTTCAATGTCTCACCTCTCCAAAGTGACTTGTGACATTGCAACTTCTCACATGTAACATTAAAATTAATAGGCTGTGCTGTTCTCTGTTTGTTTGTTTTTTTAATAAAATGTGCATCATAAAGAAAGGTTACAGTATGCAAATCCTCAGCTGCCAGCAGAGCACAGATGGCCCTGGGAACAGAGAAGCATCCAGATTGCAGGACCTGAGCAATCCGTGGGGAGCTTGGGCAGAAGATCTGCGGAACCAGACAGTAAGGGACCATGCCTGCTTCCCACTGGATATACTTGTTTCCTTTCCCAGATGCCCTTGAACGCAGACATTTTGATCTCCAAATAATGCTTGAAAAGCATGTGATTTAATCTGACTATGAGAGTCCTGCTTTACAAACACTGAACAATAATGGGATAAAACTGAAGTAGCATGGGACTTTCATATTTCACTAAATTGTTGATCCTATGTATTTAATATTCCTATATAATTCAGTATTTTTTATTTCGATACAGAATGTATGGGCCTGCTGTGATAAACACAATGTTTATCATATGGAAATATATGTTAATGTGTTTCATATGGGAATATCACCTTGCAGAAATGAGGCAGATGAAAAACTTAACATTTTTAATCCTTTTTTTAGACCCACCTCCACCTTTATTCCCAACCTCAAATTCACATATTTTTCCATTTATTTAATTTCCTCTCCCTTCTGCTATAATTTTCTCTTAGTATTACTCATTTTCCTTTATGTTCAGTCCACCTTTTTTTTTACATGTCTGCTTTTAACTGGTGAATAAAATCACTTATTAGCCTTTAATTCTGAGAGACTGGGTTACAAATGGATAACATTCAGACAGTATATGTAACAGCAGAACTCCAACCAACAATATCCCGTAACCCAACAGTCCAGGAGGGTGAACCACCCTGTCTGCAGCAGTTGAGTCCAGAATAGTCAGGATCTAATGAATCATATCTTCCCTAATTTCTATTTCTATCTGCACTGTACTTGCAATTTAGGATCAGCTGTGAAAGCCAAGTCTGATTCCCTAATCCTATTCATCAGGAGTCCATACTGTTTAGCAGCCTCCAGCTTTTGCTGTCAACTGTCTCTGATCAGAGCACGCCTTCCCAGCTCCCCACTCGAAAGCTTGCTCAGTCTTTCACCTGCCTTTGCGTCTCTGCCACCTGTAAGTGATGGTGATTGGCTTTCTTACCATGCAAATTCTAAACGCATATCCTTGGCTTGTTCTCAGTAGGCTTTCCTGATCTTCATAGTTCTTTAATTTTGTGAATTTACCAGTAATAGAACAATTTGCAAAAAATGGCTGGACATTTCTGGAGCCATTAATTCTCACCAACTTCAGCCTTCAATGGTACATTTTATCCAGACACAAGCTATCTTTAGGAGGGTATGTGTTTGGTTTTTTTACTACGTATATTCGGTTTGCCTGGAAAATGATGAAATATTACTAATTATATTAGATAAAACATACATCATTGTGACTTAAGCTAAATAATAAAATCATAAATCTGTTTTCATAGTTATGGAAGGCCATCTAATAACCCTTGCTGTATATGTTAATGAACATATTCTCTGTAGTCATGTGGCCTTGTGAAAGACAGAAAACATAAACATATAATGGACTTGGTGCTAAACCATTATGTAAGGCCTCAAAGGTTTCTAGAAGTTCAGTGCTTTTCATTCCATTCACGTTTTTGCTGAAATAAAATGTAAAAGAAAATAACCTTGTATATGCATATTAGAACTTCTAACAGGTAAGGTTTCCATGGATACTTTTATTCAGCTGAAGAGTTTGTGTGTGGAGAAAGGCATTCACTTCTAGTTCAAGATTCTATTTTGATAAAAAAAATGCTAAAAGATTCTATTCTGACAATCATTTCATATGTCTTAACTTTCTAAAAGAATAAAAATAATCTGTATCATGTGTGTTGTTGTATGTTACGAGCTAATTCTATCTAAAACTTTCAACATCTGACATTCTAGTAATGTGTTAGGGTTTTATTAAAGCTTTAAAAAGAGTGTGAAGATTTTACAGCAAATGTTAGTGAGTTTAAAACACTTCTTCCTAAACCTTATGTGAAACAATTACCTCTTTTTTTTAAGATAGAGTTTAAACCAGTCAGTTAACAATGCTAGCATAAAGGTTTATCTTTTATTTAAGATAGATTTTAGAATCTCTATATCCATAATTTTATCTTGATTTGAAAATGTTAATTTTTTTTGTTGAATGCTACTTCCTGACATTCCATCCAAATCAAACTGTACAAGTAGCCTTTCTACCTTTTTGAAAAGTATGTTTAAAAACATGGAAGATTTCAGACCAGCGTCAAATTTTAAGCCATATGGTTTTAAAAGGAGTTTGAGGAAGATCTGTGACATGATACTGTATAAACAACATGCTTTCAATAGAGCACTGTTTGACACTGTCTAGTGTCTAAGCAATTATAAATTGTGAACATGGTCCATATTATTATTTTAAAACAAATATTTGGAAATATACCTTGATCTTATTCTGATCTATGACTTCATTCTCAAATATGATTTGTTTTTTTGTTTTAGTTTACACGGACTTTGCAAGGTACCAAAGTGCAATCAGAATGGTGTTCAGAATGGTGTCTTTTATAAGAAATAAAAATTTTATATAGCCTGCAAGTTGTTCAAATAATAAATTTTGATGACAAATTTCCATCATTTACTTTTTCAAGTGCGTTGATACAATGGCTTTTCCTTTGAGCACAATGTTGCCGTGGTATATTATACTATTATAAGTGAAGGACTGTCAAAATACGCATTAATGAGAGGAAACTTAGATGCTCAAGTTATATTTAGGCACACTGGTTTTGGCCTTGTCGTAATTAAGATGCCTTTTTCTTCAATACTGAGGATTGAACTCAGGTCTTACACACTGAGCTGCATCTTCAGGTGTTTTTGTTGGTGTGTTTGTTTGTTTGTTTGTTTGTTTTTCTGGTGTCTGTTCATTTGTTGAGATAGGTTCTCACTGTCACTATGTTGTCTAGTCTGGACTCAAACTTGAGAATCCTCCTGGCCCAGCATCTCAGAATGCTAGGATGGTAGACATGTGCCAACATTCCTGTCCTCAAAATGACATCATAATGGTTACCAAGGCTACTGTTTTAAAAGATGTTTCCTTGAAATGCAGCTTATTATGGATCATGCCCTGCTAGACAGAGGCCTCAACAAATACTTTAACTGGTGTTTTCTAATATGTACGGAGCTGTGATTTGGACTGCGTGGGGAATACTGCATTACTTATTTATATTCATTAGTAAGCTTCTGGTCTGAGATATGTATTTTAGTAACATAGAATATTCTTTTTTGTATTTTTTCCTGCCACATCATTGAATGCTAATAATTTTAGAGGTTCTTCATCAATTGTGTTTTTTGCCTTTACATTCTCCCTT
Source organism: Dolichotis patagonum (assembly GCA_004027295.1). Lineage (NCBI taxonomy): Eukaryota > Metazoa > Chordata > Mammalia > Rodentia > Caviidae > Dolichotis > Dolichotis patagonum. The sequence continues at coordinate 40,042 of PVJX010013932.1, forward strand.
CACAGTATACCCATCCCAATAACACTAACTACAATCTTTTCACTCCCAAAATCTATATCTTTCACATAAATTCCCAAATATCTGTTTCCTGCACAGGCTTTTCTCCCACATTTCTAAAGAAAGTATCAGATTTCTTACTTGAAAGCTCTGTTTGCATATGTATCCCAAACCACATATATTTCACTTACAAGTTCAACAACTTGCCCTAAAAGCTAGTCTTCCTCCAATCCTTGGGTCCATGCACAATGCATACTTATGGCTTCCATCCACTCGCAACTCACTTCTAATATGTGCTATAGTCCTGGGAATGATATGTTCCAGGGTCCAGTCAAATGTGCCCCTATTTTCTTGGTCTGTTGCTGTTCATTAATTCAAATATTCGTGTCCTTCTTGAATTATTTCAGCAGCTCCTGGTACATTTTATAGATTTCAAGACAGCCTTAAGAATTCATTCATGTGACTAGAAGAATCTTTATATAACACAAGCCTAGCATGTTAGCTTTGTTCTTAAAAATCTTATCTTTTGCCCTAGAGACAAAAACTTGTTAAGGTCCATTAAGGTCACAAACATGATGATGCTATCTTTAAAATCTAATCTCCAGGACATTTCATATACCAAATGCTTACCTGACTGATGTTCTCTCTTACGCTTTTCCCTTTCATGTTGCTGTGCTTAGCATGTTTGTGCCTTTGCCTAGAATATCCCTCTGATCCACCTCACCCTCATCCATTCTCCCAGACCAAGCCATCACACTCTTCCAACGAGCAATGTTAGCATCGCTTGTCATAAACAAGACAACCATGACATTCGTTCCAGTGCTTCCAGCAGAGTTGAACACCCTATTCTGCCCTTAATAATCTGTCACACATCCATCTGGTACAACAGGTGTTGAGTTGGATTGCAGTATATTCTGGCAATTCCAGTTTTCCACACCACACTCAGATCACTCCATTTGAGGTTGTTCAACTTGAGCTTGAGGACAAGTTTCATCTATTTCCTCAGAGTAAATCCAATATTGCCAGTTTTTAATATATGAAATGAAAAACCAGAGTGAAATGAGAATTAGAATCCTTTCTGGCCCTAATAGTCTATGATCCTGTGGTTTCCAAGTAGCATCTTGGGTATGTATGCACCACAAACATTTTAAAAAACACACTTCTAAATGTCTGCTGTATGCTTAGAAATGTACTAGGCTTAGAAAAAAGCCTGGCTTTGTTATCAGGGTTTAAAAGAATTAGACACAATGAGAGCTGCCTTTTTCAATTTAATCAAAATAAAATATGGAAGAAAATATTCAAGAAACACCAAGAATTAAATGTTTTCAACAATTTAAAATTTGACAAACTGTTTTCTATGTCATGAGTCAAAAAGTCGAGCTATCTCTACAAATACTCTTTCATCAACTGTGAAAATAAGTGTCTGTAGCATCCTGAGTTTTGATAAGGGAAGTCTGTTTATGTCATTTTTATTTATTTCTCATGGCCAAGTGTCTAAAGCAATCATTAATTAACATGTTGTCTATGGGAAAAGATGTCTGTTCTGATGTTCATGAAGTCTAACATTTGTGTGTGTGTGTGTGTGTGTGTGTGTGTGTGTAGGTGAGCTCGTAGTGTCTCAGATCTATGTAATCTGATTATTTTTCCTTGGAGAATAATAAATTTGTTCAATAAGCACATTTAATTTCTATTTTCCACATAGTACTATGTTAACATTTTAGACAGAGTGTCAACAGCAGTAAAGCAATGCAGATTGTATATACATCAGCCCATGAAGGCTCCTTCCCCACCCTTTTTCTAGCCCTTCCTAGTATCAGTAAAATATTAATATTAATAATAACACAGTCCGTAGTGTGATTCACATCTCTAGTACAGCAGTTGCTATGCTAGTATTTTCCTTATTTTATAAAAGAGATTAAGAGAAAGAAATGGTAAATTGCATAATCTTGTGGAATTAAGAAGCAGTGACACTACAGTTTAAGCGTGAGGAGTCTAAATTTAGTGCTTTGTAAATATCATATTAAAGTTTTATAGTAGAGAAATTAAACCAAAGAAATCACAAAAGAACACATGTAGCTTTGAGAAAGAATTTGTGTCTATAAAGCGAGAAAGGCTTTGTCTTGAAGACTTTGAGATTTATGGGCCAATTAGATGCATACAGTTGGGCCTCAGGTCTTTTTAGTTCCAGTCAATGAATCTGATCTTCTTTTTTGAGTTCCTGGCACCTGGAGATACAGGCACTTGAGATCTTGAAAATGGAAATTTCTCTAGTGGGATTTGTCCCCACTTAGTAAAACTACCTCCACGTGTAAGGAACATAAAGAACTTTTAAGAACTAATGGTTAGTTGCCCTGAGGGAGAACACAAACTGAGAGAAACTTCAAGGGAACTTAAATCATAATGCATGGAAATTAAATAATACTGTAGAATTAAGCACTAATGCAACTAAGAGCCAGTGAAGACCACCACAAACAGCAGAGAAAGTATTACTGCACTTTTCAGGGAAAGAGAGATCCCTTTGTTGTTAAGCAGTCAAGAAAGAAATGGAGGGGAAGGCTCAAACTAGAATGTCCCCTGCATTTCACTATTTGGCTTTATCTTTTTTTAAATTGTTTTCCAGTACCAGGGATTGAATTCACAACCTCGTGCTTGCAAAGCAGGCGTTGTGCTGCTGAGCTATATCCCTGGCTCACTAATTGGCTTTAACATTGAGATAGTCTCGGTAAAAATGAGAGCAATAGTATATCTTGGAAAATACACTTTTCAGTCTCAGAAGAAACATCTGGAATATTACTTTGAGAACAACAGCTTAAATTACAGTGGTGGCAGTTGTCAGAAACGGTTCGATTGTAGGTGTAAATTTTTTAATGAAAATGTGGAGCTCTCACTTATTCCTAACTTGTAGAGATAATTAAAACAAGTTCCCAATGTCTTTTTTTTTATTATTATTTAAAAGACAATAAAACAAAAGAGGGCAGTACAGAGCAGATCAGAAGAGCACAACATAGGCAACACAGTACTTTACATTAAGTCAACTGGACATCAACAGCATCTAACCCCAAGTTCCCAATGTTTTAAACACAGGAGCCCATTCATATGAATGCAGTTTTCAGAGCTGGGAACACATAGGGAGCCAGGTCCTCCTCTTCCCACAAATCTGAAGACTTGAGGAATTCCTGCTTATTTGCATTCATGGCATGGAAACTGTGGGACATTCGAAAAAGGTAACTCATTTATAGAAAGATTTCAAATACCTGACTACTTCAGGCCTCAGTGTTCTAGAGAAGGCATAGGAATGTATTGTAAATTTAACTGAAAAATAGTTATCTCTGAGTATTTGCTTCCATTAAAAATACCATATATTCCTAATGAACATTTTATATGCTGGAATAACTTCAAACAGTGTTAAAAAGTAAACAAACACACAAAAGGATTTTAAAAAGCACTCTTTTCACCACCAAAAGTTGTCACAATAAATATATATGTTATCATGGTCCTTTCCTTTGATAATTGGTCTACTGGTTTATAACTTGCCTAACTTTCCCCTTCTGTGAAACCCTCCTGTTTCTTTCTTCAAGGGTATTGAATCTTATGCTGCCAGATTTGACTTCATTTGTTGTTTTATTGTTCAGATCAATTAATCGATTTCACTTATTTTGTTAGATATTAAGGAACAGTATTTTATGTAACTTAGTCCAGAAGTCGAAAGTCTGGTGACAGCAGTTATCCATGGAACTACCAAGGACTCTGCTTCAAGGATTTCACCCTTCCACCTTCTCCTTTCTCTGTATCTGTTTAACACCAAAAAGAAAAAAACTGTGCCTCACTTGAGCCACGCTGAGAAATAGAACACAGCCTCAGTTAGTGCAACCCTTAAGTCTGAACCTTTAGTGACAGGATTGCTTTTCTTCTTTTTTCAAGACAATATAACAAAATCACTTACTAGTGCCAATCTCTCATAAGGCCCTTGGCTTGAATCACATTTTTGTGTGCACAATTTAGAACATATCACTCAAACAAAACATATACTAGATACTTAACATATAAAGCTGGCAGCTAACTATTGTTTCCTAATAAAGAGAATAAAGGGAATGAAATGATCTCATTACATAAAATAAAAAAAATGTAATCACATTATACTATGTTGCAGAGGAACTGTAAAGGAATGTATTATAAATGAAGAATTTACAAATCGAAGTAATTTATAAGCGCTAAGCAAATCATTGATAATTATGAGGGAATAAAGTGAAGATGTAGCTACTTATTAAGGCATTTAAATAGTAAAAATGGATGGGTGTGGTGGCACACACCTATAATCCCAGAATTTGGGAAGCTGAGTCAGGAGGACTGTTGTGAGTTTGAGGCCAGCCTGGGCTACAAAGTGAGTTCAAGGCCAGCCCAAACTGCATGTGGAGACCCTGTCTCAAAAAAAGGTAAAAATGAAATATCAGAAGCAATAAACATATGCGACACATACATTTTGGAAGATCAACATAGTGAAACAATACTCAGCCATTAGATGGGTCTTTAAGGATTGTTTAGTTCCATAACGAAAATTGCACAACAGAATGCTAAGTGAAAAAAAAAATATAACTATATATATGGAATAATTTCAATTATGTAAAATATATATAAATATCTGATCTATATCTGATTTTTCATAAAACTGAGAGGTACATTAACATTTTAGAGTGGTTATCTTCAGATTGGGGACTTTGAGGTAATATTTTCATGTTTATATTGGTATATTTAATGAGTACACATTACTTTTAAAAGAGAAATATATTTTATGTTAATTTGCACTACGAAGCATCAGTCTAAGAAGTCTTATTTATCAGAAGTCTTAATGAAGTAAGCTATGAAAAGGTTTAGAAGCACTTTCAATGCCATGATGCTAAAATTTTGCTGAAAATTCAAGGCTGCGGAAAGATTAAAAAAAGATTTTAAGTCCTACTGATCTATCTAGATGAAATGAGGATTTTTCTATGTCTAGAGTAAAAGGCCAAGGTTTAAAGTAGATAGAAATGTTTGAGCACTGGTGAATGAAATTTATAGCATCACAAAATTTCATATTTCGTTGAGAGTTGATAGATCATCCAGTTCACTGTTTAGAAAGTTCAACTTCATATATAATAAATAGCCATCCTACTTCTATTTAAATACCTCCCAGGGAAATGTAATCAAGTACTGCCAGAGATTGTTTACTTTATTGCATCACAATCCTAGATGTTAAAGTTCTCTCTTTGGTGGAACTTTTAGTTGTTCAATGTAATCAAAACTTAGAGTCTCAAATAGGAGGAAGGAACTTTTAATCAGTAAAAATATTGATACTCGAGAAGAGACAAGATGGCAGACTGGTAGGTAGCAGGAGAGAGACCCTCTCTGAGAGAGACAGCTCAAATGCCAGAATAAAACACCCTGGAGAGACCCAAACAGAGAGAGATGGACTCTCACAACCCAGAAAGAAATTAAAGCGCAAAAACCCGCTCCAATAAGAGGTCCTGGGGCTACTATTAGTGAAGATAAGATCAGCGAGCATGGCACCACCTCGAGACGCCTGAATTCCGCCCCACCTGAACAAGCGATCCGCGCCAAAGTGACTGGCTTGAGCCGCCGGAGGGCAGAGCTGAACAGCCCTGCGTGCACCTCACCAGGACTGGCTCTGCACACAACCCACCCAGAGGCACCGTGGATTCCCACCGCAACAGCACTGAAATTGGAGCTCGGACAGTCCAGCAGTTCTCGGGGACACAGTGAGTGATGGGTATAAGACCCTCCCACGGGAAAGGGGAAACCAACTGGACGACATGTTGGATTTGGGCAGGACAGCCCTAACTCCATAAGGAAGTGGCTTCAGCTGGTTACTCCCCTTCCCGAGCAGATTGGTGGAATCTGCTTTGATTAGGCCACGCCCCTGGCGGGAACCCAGTTACTTCCCTGAGATCAGTGCACACTGATGCAGTGAAGGCCTGCAAAGGTTGACTGGCCCAGAAGGGAAGAGGTAGCGTATACTGCCCGTGAGTGAACTCTAATCTCTGATAACCTATTGAAGAGGGCTAAAGCTCCTAGCCTGCGCCCTCTAGAGGAGCCTTAAACAACAAGAAAAGGGTCTGGGAAT
>PVJX010013933.1:0-46181 GCA_004027295.1 Dolichotis patagonum
AGCTTAGCTGTATTAACACACTGTTGTACACACACAAGTGTGTGAATACACACATGTATGTTTTTAACCTACTTTTACTAATGAAAGACTTGTCAAGAAGCATGGTTTCTGAAAAAACAAGGTTACACCATCTAATGAAATTAATACTATTCACTCCAATACTACAGAAACGAACATTGCATTAGGGTAAGACAAGCTAATAGATTTTGGTGGAAAGCCTCCAGTTTTACAAATTATATTTTAAAATTATCACATAAAATGCAAAATCCATTAGATTTATTACTCATAGTGATTTTTAAAGATTTTCCCACAAGGAACTTGGCACTTATATAAACTAGAATTATTAGAAATATAAAGGGGCACTATATCTGATTCATTCTTATCATATGCCATATGCTTTTAATTGCATTATTTCAAAATTCATTTTAAGAAAAGTCAACTTGGAATTAATTCATAATTTTTTGACTCAAATAAAAGGATGAAATAATTGACTATTTTTAAAGGTAAGAAAAAATGAATATATAGACAGAAAACTGGAGTTATTTTATTTAGAAGCATTGTGAGACAACACATTTTTGCAGAAGGTGTTATATGTATGAACTACATAAATAATACATTAAAAAATGGGTTCCAATTGCTCATTTGCACACACTCATCTATCTATATTTTCATGAATTATACAGTGTTTAGCCAGGCATGGTGGAGGACACTTGTAATCCCAGAGCTCAAGAGACTGAGACACAAGGATTGGTATGAGCTCTAGGCCAGCTTGGGCTCAATAGTGAGTTCAAGACCAGACTGAACTATGTAGTAAGGCCTTGTCTTAAAAAAAAAAAAGTAAACCTAGATTTCACAATATTTGTACTTACATTTTTAACTTAAGTCATACAACCTAAAACATTGATATCATTTATCAAAATAATTGTCAGTATCATATTTTAATTGCATTCATATAAACTCTACTTTTCTTCTTTCTGTGAATCAGCAATTATTTTTTTGGTTTCTCTAAATTTCTAAATGCAGTCCAGGTCTGTGAAGCCCAGAAACAGCTCATCTGTAGACATATGGTACCTTTGCTCTTGAACCACAAGCATGCACTAGCAGCCTTAATCTCAGAACCACGAGGGAGCAGCATGTGGTCCTAGACGTGGGGTGCAATACTCCCAGGCAGTGTTCCTGAGTCTTCACATGTAGTTAAAGCTATGATCTCCTCCTTCAGCCTCAAATCCAAGGAGATGTTTCTGACCATACTTTAATAGTTCTGCACTGGAAAGAAAGTCTTTCCCCAACAATGACTGCATATTTGCCACTCTTTGAACTGACTTAGCCTGTGCCACCACTGTGTCCTTTGGAATATGGTCTCTCTCTTCTCTGTAGCATCTTTTCTAGCTCTATACTGAGACAGACACATCCCTTAGAACACAGTGATTGACTGACTACTAGAAATGTATCCATGCAGACACCTCTCATGATACGGTCTCCTGAAGAAGGCACTTTGGAAGGAATGTCATGCACCCACAAAAAAAGTTTTATCAAATTTTATTAATAATGGATTGCTAATAATCACACAGTTAAATTTGCATTAAACAATAAAGAAATTAAATATGAAAATATATATTTCAGTATGATGAGGATTGACCATTTCCTTACCAGCATATGCTAACTCTGCTCCAGTTGGACAGTAATAATGGTGCTTAAGGCTCAATACTTTATAGATTCAAAAAGATCAAAATGATTTTCCTTTCCTCCGAGTTATTCTGTTGTCTGTTTCAATTTGTATTTTCTAATTGTGAGAGGCAATTATGTGCATATTTTATTTAATGCGCATGTATATTATTTATTCTGTGAGTTTACATTTCACTTGTTCATCTCTCCTTTGGTATGTTTTATTGCTGTTAGTCTGAAGTGCGTTATTATGTGGATGCTTTGTAATTGCAAATTAGGAATGTGTTCTCCTAGCCTATGATTTATTCATTTGTATGTGTTGTCTTTTGCTTTTGTTTTCCAAAATTATTTTAATTGCAATGTGATCACTCCATTCTTTTCTTTTATGTTTTTGTTCAAGAACAATTATTTCTAATGATGTGACTATTTTTCTATCATCAATAAGTGTTTTTGGTAGAACATTTTGTAATTCTATTTAAATGCTCTGATTATTTCTACCTCTGCTTAGGCAATGTGACATTTTAGATTAAATGATACTTTCATGTTGAGCTAGTCATTTTCCTAAAACAAATTCTTCTGAATCACAACTTTAAAAACACTACAAAAAATCTATTTTTAAAGATTGACAATATTGATGAATCAATGCTTGTAAAATAACATTATAATTTATATTTTATGTATTATGTTACTCTTATTTATCATGGTAATAAAATTTAATTTATAGCTTTAATTTTTAGGTCTATTTGCTTTGCTTTTGGAAATAGTTTATAGAAGTTAGGAATTGTTCATACCTTGAGATTTTAAATATCTTCTACAAAAATTTTTGGACTCAGTGTTTCTTTCAATAATATCTCAATGGTGTTGTTAGTGGTTATTAATCCCATTTATGTTTCACACAAATTTTGTAAGTTATTTATTAAAATTCTTTTACATGTATGTTTAAATTTGTGAGTGACTAATTTTACAAAGTATTTTTTATATTGTATTAAATATTGAAAACAACTTTCTTGTAGTCAGTTTGCAAAATTCTGTACTTATCTATTACCCTTCTCTGTTCTATTTCCACCTACTGAAAAGCCCATATGTTAATTCAGATGGTTGACTTGATTATGTCTTAACTTGACTGGCTCAAATGCCTGATGTTTTTAAGTGTGTCTATTAATATATTTTTAAAAGAGATTAATACTTGAATTGATAAACACAATGAAGCAGATAGCCTTCTCCACCAAGAAATTATCCAATTTATTGAGGACTTTGGCAAAACTGAATGATGGAAGAAAGTTGACTTCTCTCTATGTGTCTCTGTCTGCTGTCTGTCTCTCTCTGTTTCTTCCCACCAACTGTTTAAGATAGAAACTGATATTTTTCTATCCTTGATACTTTGATTTTCAAGCATTATCCTGCAAGTAAAATCTGATCAATGAGACCTCTAGCTCTTAGGCCTTTGTACCACACTAGTGAAGCCCTTACGGAGTATGCAGGTTGTTTTCTGAAAAACATGGGACTTCTCCAACTTTATAAGCATGATGATCCATACAGCATTTTGTATTTCTCCAAAAATAAAATGTGACTTATACTAATTTTTGTGCAAAGGATACATTAGGACTTATTTTCAGGGGATGTCTTTTTCTCATGTATAACAATATGCATTTATTCACTCATGCCTGTATCAACATCTACAGCAATTCATGTATAAAAATGTATTCAAATACGGTCTTGTCCTCTTCTTCAGAAATATTGTCATATCTCTCCAAACCCCAATTTCTGGCCCAAATGTCTTGAGATTCTGTTTTTGGTAGAACAACTGTCCCCAGTCATCTCATACGTCCAGCAGCAGAGCTTTCCTAAAAAGAGCGCTTCTTGTCCATGTGGCTTGCTTTTTGTGCTTTGGAAACACAACTACCCATGATTTTATCCCATAAATTCTTCTCTCAAGTCACAAGCTTTTGTTGGCAAAGGTTTGCAAAGTTTCCATGGAATCAAGTTTTAATTGAAAACTTATGAAACAAGAGTGGCAGCAAAAATGACAGCAGTTAAGAACGGTGGTCCACACAAAAGCAATTAAAAATTGCAAGCACCAAAATTCACAAAATGTTTATTATTTTACATGAGTGCATTTAGTGTCTGTTGCAACACATGGCATATTGAATGATGAAGATTTACGACAGACACAAACACATCTATTCATTATCAACTACATATGTTATTCGTGCAATGTCTGCACTCCCACTGGTGATCAGCAATAAGGTTAGGGTTCATCTACTTACCAAGGTGTCTAATGTCTTCCATAGGCATCCACTGGGTATCTACAAATACTTAATTATAATTTATAGCATCATTTATCTTAAGAATTGATTCCAGTATTATTTAAATTGTGTATTAATATTATTACTTCATAGTTCAAAATGACTGTCATGTGTTGCAATAGGCATACGAAATCCATCTGTCAGGCTAGTGGTCTTCACTGGGATTAGGGTTTGAAGTCAATGAATACTGAAAAATCAGGTTAAGGCTTATTTTTTAGTTAGGTCCTATTTACAGGAAAATATTAATTTAGAGAGCTAGGTAAATTAGGTAGACTGGTAGAGATATAGATAAATATATGCATAGGTACATAGATTAGTAGATACTTTTTTGTTTTTGTTTTCAGGCAACCCTAACTTATATAAAGTTCATAGTGTTGTTGTTGTTGTTGTTCTGGATGTGTGTGTGTGTGTGTGTGTGTGTGTGTATCTATATCTTTATCTATATCTATATCTATATCTATCTATATCTATATCTATATATCTATATCTATATCTATATCTATATCTATATCTATATCTATATCTATATCTATCGATCCATTGGTCTATCTATCTATCTATCTATCTAGTATTTGGAATTGAACACAGAAGCTTTCCACTGAACTACATCTCCAGTCCTGTTTTTATTTTTGTAGTTTGAAATGGATTGTTGCTAAGTTACTGAGTGACCTGGCTGGGCTTTAACTTGCCTCCTGCCTCAGCTTCCTGGAGAATTGTGTGTCATCATGTCCAAGAAAGGTCCATAGTTTTTAATGGGAGATTTATTTATAAAAAAAATTGGAGTAAATATTACAAGAAAAATATTGGAGATTTAGTAGTCAACCTTTTATCTATTACAAATGATATCGAGACAAACTGTGAAAAATGCAACTTACGTAGCTAATATACCTTGGCACCAGAATGCTTAGCACCAGTTGATCTTATCCAGGAGATCCAGTTTCAGTTCCTTCCAGGATTCTGATTGCTTACTACTCACCATTACTGACTCACTCCCTGCTGAAAACATAGCTGGTTGGAGTCCCAGTAGCTAATTTATGTTACTGGTCCAAATGTAAATTTAAGAGAATATTTTAGTACAGATTTATAATAGTTTACTTCTGGTCAGATGACAGTAAGTAAACTAAAGATTTATCCAAAAGAATATTATAATTAATTACCATAAAGTACTAATGAAGGGTAGTGTGAGTGTCAACATATCACATTCAAACACATGGAGTAAGGAACAATTTCCAAAGGAACCAAAATGAGTTGTAGGGTAGAAATATTTTGGTGAAAAAAAAATTATGTCCTTTTTTTGTTAAAGAATTAGAGCAGTTTGCATCCTACTGACACACTACAATCAGAGTATATGTTATCTGTTAGTACACATACATAGAAACTGCTGCCTTTAATATAAAGAGAACACAACCAACAAACTCAGTGGGGTGATATTCTACAAACAGGACAACTGGCCAGGACCTTATAACATCTCAGGCCATGAAAGACACATAGCTGTAGAGCTGTTATGCATTTACAGAGAAAATAACACCAAAAAAATGTGTGCCAGAACTGCATTTGTATCTTTGAAATAAAATTAGAAAATAAGACATTTTATGACAATTTGGAGATAGATTTTTTCAAAATTTAATGATGCTCATTAACCTGTGCCAAGTATATTACTTAATTATAAATGAGAATATAATCTAATATTAATATTATAATTAATATCAATAATTAATAATATTCCTTAAATTTCTTTAGATTTAAAAGTCCATCTCTTTAATAATGATTTAGAAAAAAGAGATTTAAAGAGACAAAGAGCAATGAAGTAAATAGAACACAATATTAATGATTCACAAATCGAGGTGCAGTGTGTACTGGTGTATTACACTATTCATGAACCCTTTTCAGTTTAAACATTTGAAAATGCTGGCAAACTTCCTGTTGAGTGATGAGTTTTGCATATGAAAAGTGTCATAATGCAGTTTTTACAAGAATATACGCAGAAACATTTTTATAGTATAGTGTCATGCTTGCCAATGTCACATGTGAGGATAATCAAATTATTTTAAAACAAGTAATTGCTTATTGTTGGTCTGAAAATCAAGGCATCATAGTTTATTTTAGATATGCTGTGTTCTTAAAAGTATGTAATGTTGAAATGTTTGCTCATTATTTCATTTCTTTGACTTTATTTTTTATTTTTATTTTTTAAATTTCATTTTAAAGAGATTAAAACACAAAAAACAATGATACAAAATTTCAAAACAAGATAATAGTTTAACAATAATATATTGCATATTGTTATCTGCAAAGTAGTTACTCACATTACAAGATCTAGCTATAGAAAATTAATCAAACAATATAAGCACAAAGTTTTCTGTTTAGTGAACTGATAAAGATTAGTAGTATAAGTATATACACATATGTGTATATTATTGCTTTGCTTTGATTTGCTTTGTTTAGTTTTACTTTCCTTCTTTTCTGCTTTCTCCCATCACAATTTTTCTTTTCTTTTAAGAAATTTCCTGCCCTTTCTCAAAATCTACTCTACATATTAGATCTTACTTATTTAACTTTTTACACTAGAGAGACAATACAATGTTTACATGCAAGTATGATTTATTTCACTCCAGAGTATGACCTCAAGTTGTATCTTATTTACCTAAAAAAGCCACAAATATATCCTTCTTAACAGCTGAGTAATACTTCATTGTATAAAAATATCACAACTTATTTACCCATTCCTTGATTGATGGGCATTTGAGATGCTTCCAAGTTATAGCTAATATAAATTGTTCTACTATAAAAGTGGGTGCATATATAATGCTGTGGGATGATGTTTTTATTTCATCTGGGAAAATATCCAGAAGGGGAGAAGCTGGATCTAATAGCACAACTAATTCTAGATTTTTGAGGAATCTCCACACTGATTTCCACAATAGCTGTACCAGTCTACACTCCCACCAACAGTGGAGAAGAGTTTCCTTTTCCTCACAGTCTTGTCAGCATTTCTTATTGGCTGATTCTGGATGATAGCCATTCTGGGATGAGATGGAATCTCAGTGTTACTTTAATTTGCATTACTCAAATAACCAAAAGTGCTGAACATGTTTTTTCTTATTTGTTTGCCAGTTTTACTTCTTTATCTTAGAAGTGTATATTCATCTCAGATGTCAATTTTTGGATTGGGCCTTTGAATTTAGGGATCTGATGTTTTTCAATTGTTTATGTTGTCTATAGCTTCGCTTGAAGGAAAGTTGATGAAAATGTATAGGAATTCACTACTATAGATTTTTCTCTTAGAATTGCTTTTGATTACATCTCATAGGCTCCAGTATGCTGTATTTGCATTTTTGTTTGATTGTAGACATTAATTTTTTCTTTGCTACCGTCTGACACATTGGTTGTTTAGGAGGGTATGTAATTCCCATGTGGTTATGGAGTTTTTGTAATATTTTTGCCATTGATTTCCTATTTCATTGCACTATGGTCAGATAATAATTGTGGAATAATTTTGACTCTGTTGCATTTAAGCATTTACTGTGGGTTAGTATGTGGTCTATTTTATAGAACATGCTAAATGTAGCTGAGAAGAGTGTATAATCTGATGCTGTTGGATGGAACAATGTGTTAATGCCTACTAAATCCATTTGTCCACAGGTTTGGTTTAGTTCTGTTATTTCTTTGCTGATTTTTTGTCTATTTGATCTAACTTTTTGCGACAGTGGGGTATTAAGTTCTCCCATTAAAATTGCCTTATTCCTTATTGGATTTTTTGCATCTATTAATATTTGTTGGGTGCTCCCATTCTTGGTGTATATATATTCATGATTGCTATCTCTTCCTTTTGAATTTTTCCCTTAACAAATACGTAGTGACCTTTATCTCTTTTGATCATTGTTTGCTTGAACTTCACATCATCTGCAATCAGAATAGCTACCCTGCTTCTTTCTGGGTTCCTGTCCCATGGAGTATTGTTTTCCATCTTTGACTTTCAGTCTATGAGTATTTGCTGGTTCATCTAATTTAGCACCTGTGGTCTTGCGTAGTTATTGCTGTTTTGCACTTTTCTCGTAACTTGTCTCACCTATCCCTCTTTTATTCTGGGGTTGGACCCTGCTGTCACTGTGCTGGCGTTCCCTCTGGCCTCCAAGCCTTCTCAAGCACTTCACCTCAGTTCCTCACAGTAGTGGGTAGAGGGGTCATTCTCTGAGCCTTTTTGGGCAATCACTTGGTTTCACATGGTAGCAGAGACAGTGATGTTTCTGTTTCTTTTACTTTTATGTTATTTCCAGTCATATAAAACTTAAAAATTATTGATTAATTTCAATTGTTCATACATTCTAACTCAATATCAAATAGCTTGGCAAATTGATAAACACAATTAGCAAACTTTGTAATTCCAAGAAAAAGTAGAGAACTTTAAAATTTAAATAGCTGTTGAGTTCAATGGAGACACTTCTGATGTTTTGTACTAATATTGCGGAGTGCAGCGGTGCATGTCTATAATCTTCACACTCTGCAAGTGTAACACAGGAGGATCATACTTAAACTTGAGCCCAGCATGCAAAATTAAGCATCTTAAGCTCCTTAGAATTCATATTCTCAAATAACAAAAAGTTAGGGATGTAGCTCAGTTTGAGTCCCTAGTACTACAATTAAAAAAATCATATCATTTTAGGTCTATTTCCCATTACAGTACAAACTAAGCATTGGTTGAATGAAAACTGTTTCATGGACTAGGTGATCACTTTTCTCTAAGGAAATTACTTGGTGGATTTTGCAAATTTACACCAGTGTTTATACCCCATTGATAAAATAATGCAAATTGTAAAATTAGACAAAGATATGCAAGGCATAAAGAATCTTTTAAAAATTCTTTACTTCTTAATCACATTTTCTTCTTACATACTCAAACATCATACTGAGTTGGTTGACAATTTAGCTCTGCAATTATGGCTTTTAAAATGATATCCAGTTTACACTCAAGTTCCAAGTGGTTGAAGAGCAAATGAGAAATAAATGAATCTTCACATTTTTAGGCCATCACGATAATTCTATTTCAATTGCCATACAAATAATGGAAGTTAAACTCACACTAAAATTTGAGTAGGAATGTTAAATGTCATTGGAAAATAAGTTACTCTTAAACTATTTCTCCTATATAAGAAACCATCTCATCTCTTCTTTCTTCTCTCTCTCTCTCTCTTTCTCCCCCCTACCTTTCTCTTTCTCTCCCTCTCTCTCTCTCTCTGTCTTTCTCCCCCTACCTTTCTCTCTCTCTCTCTCCCCTCCTCCTTCTTCCCTTCTCCCCTACGCATATACTCAGAGTCTATGTGATTAGGATAGTACATAGAACATAAAGAAATGTAACTTACAGCACACAGTGAATTTTTGTTACTTCAACATGCAATATTATAGCCAGATACATCTTTGTTAGAGATCTCATTCTCTGTTGAATTTTTAATTTGATAACTTTCTACCCTAATTCAAAATGTACATGTGAGAGAAGGTTCAGCACCCTTAAGTTATTTAATATTTTCTGTTCTCTCAAGCATCAAACATAGAAAAGACAATTTGATGTATGATCCTTGCACTATCCTCTATTTTTTCTAGTTGCTTATTAAGAAAAATTTACACCACAATCTAAAAATTTCAAACTCTGATTGGAAGTTTGCATAACTATGTTAGTGTAATGGCTTCGTATGCTTTACACAGGTTGATTTCTATCTGTAGAGAATCGAATAAATAAGTGTATTTACAGAGAATTCATGATTTATGTCAGTATCTAGACAAAGAAATTCTCATAAAAACTGGACTATGGCCTATATACCCTTTCACACTATCACGCAGGTAATATTCCTCCCTGATAAGAATAATCTTTCTGGGACTGGGGATTTAGCTCAGCGGCATAAGTGCCTGCCTTGCAAGCACACGGTCATGAGTTCGATACCCAGTACCGATAAAAAAAAAGAAAAACAATGATCTTTCTGAAAATTCAACTTATGAAGCTCAATTAAAGTGAATGACAAAACTGAAGAGTCCTGGATAAATCCATATGGTAAAAATGGTCACGTCCTAATTGCACATCTCATTAAAGAATAACTGATGGCTAAACTATGAATTACTGAGAATAAGTTTAACTAAGAAAGAATACCCAATATTCACATGGTGAAATTTGAAGTATTGAGGAGAAAACAGAGTGAACCACATGAAAAATAAATGAGTAAATTTCAGGTGATATAAATAAACAGAATGCAAACAGCAGGCTCCATGTCTTTCTAGAAGAACAAAAGGATTGCTCTGTGACAAAACAATGCATACCTCAGTTCATGAACTTGTTTTGTTCCACAATGTTGGAAAAGATGGTCATGTTCTTGTTTGTGTGGGGAAAATGGCCATGATCATGTTTGCAAACAAAATGAAAATTTGGCCAAATTCTGTTTGTGAACCAAATTGTTTGCAAACAAAAGCAGTACCACTGTATTGGTAACTGGGGGTAGCTATGAAGTGTGGTTAGTCTCTGATAATAAAAAAGTTTGCTTTGCATAAAGCTCATCATTATTTATAACTTTTGGGCCATGTTGGAACTTAGGGCACCGAGCCAACCAGTAACCTGCCTGCCGCCCTGGTAAGTGACTGTGGTCTGGCAAGTCGCGGCCACCCCAGGGCGGGGAAACAAGAAGCAAGAGCGTTTCCTGAGATCCACGCCATGTTGGAACTCAGGGCACTGAGCCAACCAGCAACCAGCCTGCTGCCTACCTGGGCATGGGGTTAGAATCAAACATACCACATCCCCCCCATTAAAAATTGGGATCCAGGGATCTGGGTATCTCTTAGGAGGTGACCATATTTGGTACAGCAAGTCGGGGGAGTTTCCTTCTAGTATCTCTGAAGGCAGACATTTTTATCGCCATTTTGCTTTGTCCTGTGTAATGGTGTTGCTCTATTCAATACTCTGTGTTGATGTGTTCTATAATGTTGTGTATTTCTTTGATTTTGCTGTACCTAGTAGAAGAACAACTATTGTGAAGACAATGAGATATACAATGTTGCCTATTACTGTTGTCCTGGTGACCTGCTGTGATGTTCTGTGCCAATTTCTCTATACTGTCTCAATTGGCTTTATTCCATCCTGGTTTTTTTGTAACTGTTTGCAGCCTCACTGTGTGTTCACTTTGTATGCCCTAATTTTGTAACATGAACAGCTATTTCTGGGAGGACAGTATGTGGTTTGTCAACTAGTGATTTATAGTTTTGTTTGAGGTTCTGTATTGTTTCTACCCTTTTTTCTGTATTACTTTTTTTTCTTTCTCTTTAAATAAAATTTTAAAAAAATTATTTATAAGTTTTGACTCTGAAATGATGCATCATATAGGATAAGGAACTTAATTACTTTAATATACCTAGGAAAAGCAGAATGTCTCTAGGAAAAAAGCACACAATACAGAATGGAGGAATAGAGAAGCAAATGAAGGAATAAATGAAAATGTGAATAACATAAAGAACATTAAATTATTCTGGAAAAAGGAAGTCATTATTTAATATTTATAAAAAGTGCTTATATATGTGGAATATGCAAATTTAAACTACCCTTGAAAATTAGACATATAAAACTAATAATATCTTAAATTTATAAATCTATAAGAGACTCTATAAGAGCTATGAGATTATTTTTGTACCTTTAAGTCTTAGACACTGCATGATAGAGTTCCAAATTTATTTTAGTACATCAAAATATTTTTCTCTTTATTGTGGTTGAATATTCTGTATTTTTTTCTTAAAAAACATTTTGGTGGATTGTGAAATATGTAAAATTGTTATTAATACTCTTCTGATGTTTGAAAGTATAGTAGTATGTAAAATAATAACTAGCAGAATATTAAACAAAACAGTGAATACAATAGCATTGAGAACTCCATTATTACTAAAGAATTATTAATACTTTGTCCCTAGGGAGGAAATTAAAACTACATTAAGTTTGCTTTATTTAAATCAAATTAGAATACAATTATAGTTTTCAAACATCAGATTTGCTGGTAAAATTATACAAAAGCAGTAAAAGTAAATAATAATCTCTTCTTTGAATACAAAATCTGAAATGGGACAAACATTACATAAAATTACATATTTTCTCTCAAACAAGAAAAGTGAGTGAACTTTCAAATGCTGAAGACAAAAAAAAATCAACTGTAGTTTTCCAACATTATATTATATTTAGTGTTTGAGGTTGCAATGCTAATTCATTATAAAATGTGCTTATCACACCATCTTGATTATGTATGAGGAAATGCACAAATGTTAAATTTATCACACCATAACTGGGTATATATTAATATTTGTGGGTATATATTAATATTGTGAGAGATAGCTCAGTGGTAATTGACTAGTGTATGATGCTTTCCATTCTGCCCCCAGCAGCTCAAAAACAAAACCTCATTTTTATAGATATATATCAAGAGCAATATTTAGGAGACAGGTTATACGTATGAACAAATACATGTGGTTCTATCTTCAGTGAAATGTTAATGCTTTCAAATAATTCTTATTGTAATAACTACTTCATATCTTTAATGAAGTAAATTGATTTTTCAAACTTTTTTGCCAAATAATTAGGAATACTAATTTATTGGTATATATGTGAGATTTCTAAACATATCTGTATCATATATATTAGTTATTCATTGGAGGTATCAGCACAGATATGTAGATACAAACACATATACAAAACTTGTATGAAAATTATATATGGATACACTGAGCCTGTGTTGGCAGTTGAGTGGGTATATAAGAACAGCAAAATTTTAATCACACTGAGTCCACTACATATATTTGTAGTATCTATATTTCATTTTACAATAAGGGTAATCTGTGATTAGAATTTCAACATATGAATTTTGTGTGAATATAATTTAGTCCATAGCAAAATGAATATGGTTTTTTACACTTATTTCAATTGAAATTATTTTTAAAAATCATGATACTAATTTAGGTTTACCTGAAAAGAATCAGGTCATGTGTTTTACCTTAAATATTTTATAGAGATTCAAGTTTTGTAATTTTATAAATGTTTAGTGTGGGTTAAAGTGTCATATTGCCTCATTTACCACTAATTATTGTACTGTTATCAGTTGATAACTTTTATCATTCATAAGACTTAAAAAATATACCAAGGACATAGGTACTTACTTTACGCAATTGAGTTATTTATCTCAGCATTTAGACTTAAAAAATTCTGTAAGAGACATGAAATAAGATTGTTTTGTAATGTGTATAGAAAAGCCCTTTGTTCAGTGTTTTACAACAGCCCTTGAGATTGAATTATTGTAGATTTCCAAAGCAATAGAAATAAATTTTACTCTGTAGAGACCTCTACAACAACAGAACAACTGAAAATATGAGATTCTTGCTACATAAACTATTTTATTATTGTATAGATGTAAGTGTACAGTAAAAATAGTTTTACATAATAAAAAATAAATATTATAAACTATTGTGTCATATTCTCTGTTATGACATTGTTCAAAAGTAACACAATTTAACTTTCTGATTGTACTGGCTCATCTGTTGAGGCCTTCCATCATATTTCATTATGTATATAAATCCATTTCTTAAACGTCTGTCTTAGACATTTTCAATTAACTCCCAGCTATGAAAAATTACAATTACAAATCTGTATTTCCATTTTTAAACATCTCTGCAAGGTTTTTTGAAATTTTTTCTGTTAATTGCTTTAATCTTTTATATAATATGTTTATATCTTTTTCTCTTGTTAAGCCATCTGTGCAGCAGTAAATCCTCCTTCAATATAAATTTAATAAGAAAGCATATTCTTAAACTTTTCTGAAACTCTTATATGCTCATCTACCTTTCAATTCTTCTCATTATTTTGTGATTGTTTAGTTCTTACTATAACAAGGTATATAATTTGGGCTGGAGTGTGGGTCAGTGTTAGAATTATTGCCTTGCATGTACAAGACCCTAGATTGAATTCCCAACACAAATACACACACACACACAGAAGTATAATTTTTGTGTTTTCAAAAGCTGTTACCATACTGTATTTATGATCAAGTTAGTTGAAAGAAGACAATATGTAATTATAATGCATTATAGAAACAATTACTATTATTAAACCCATAGAAGATTAAGAATAATGTTGCCCTTTGCCATTCAAATATATTTTATTCAAATAGAAATAATTCATAAATGTTAAGTACAGATCCCCTCACACACCATTGTGTTTCATAAATTCCAAATATGTCCTTATTTTTTTTGCTTCATTCTTCTTGAACATTGTGTTTTTTTAAAATTTCCAATAATAATTTTTCTTGTTGACAGAATGATTACAATGCTATTATCATTTCTTAGCATCTAGTTCTGTAAAAGTAACATAATAGTTATGAAGCAAGTTTCTGTCTTGAAACACTTGCCAAAAGCATTTTTTTTTAACAGAAAGAACCTATGTCACTTAAGAGCTGGTATAGCAGCTCCATGGCGTTAACAACTCACTCTCTTTCATTTTGTCTTAATTCTATTTCATCTTCATCATTAGGCTTCTATTTTTCAGACTAAGTAGGTTACTTAAGCCATTTATTGTAATATCCACATTCTGGTTATTTGTAGTGAAAAGAAAAATTTTTGAGTGTTTTAATAAAGCACCAAAAATTGTACATAAATTGTAGTTCCAATGATTTCAATGTGATCTTCTGCAACATGTAAAACTTTTTTCACCTCTAAAATTTTAATGATATCACTTATTGTGTATGAATACTGTGAAAATCTATTGAGCATTAAATATAGCTCAGTGGTAAGGTGCTTGGCTAACATGCATAGTTAATAACTAATTAACAAAGATGAGCTATCATCTGTAAAGTATTTATAAAATCCTCTGACACTGAACAGACATGGAGAAATAACTTAATAATACTAATACCATCACATCTTTTATCATATACTAAATAAAAGTTAATTATATGATATTTTATGGAAAGAATCTAATGTAATTTTTTATTGACTGTCATATGCTCAGATAAAATTTCTACTACATAAGAGATAAAGAATACAATAATAAGGACAATAGCAGTCTTTGTGACACATTCTATAAATTATAATAACAGAAACACGCTGGTGTTTTTTTTCACTCACTTTAGCACGCTCATTACATAGTCATTTTTATCTAAACTTTGTTTTCCTTATGTTTCTTTTATATGACATTTTGGACTGTTTCCTAGGGTTTGATTTTAACTTGAAAGAAACATTTTCTTGCTTTCTGGATACCAATTTTTGCAAGAAAAGACAAATAAGGCCCCAATTTTCTAAATGATGATATTTGAAAATATCTTTCTTCTGCTCTATATTTTGAATAGCTGCTTAGTACAGCATCAATTGTAGTTTGCTATCATAGTCTCACCAAAAATTTTAAAGAATTCTTTTTGTAGTTTTCTCCAGCCTACTTTGTTGATGAAAAGACAACCATAATATTTGCTTTACATTTTACAAATAAACTACTATTTTGTAAATAAACATTTTCATGGTCTGAATTATCTGAAGAAATGAACCAAAATATTTATAATTTAGATGATTTATGAAGCTAAGTACTCCATAATATTTCTCAATTTAAATTTTCCAGTCTAAAAGTTTATTATTATTATTATTTACTGATTATTTCTTTGCATGTAATTTTATTTTATTTTATATTATTTTAAAGGAAAAATAAAACAAGATTTCAAAATATAACAATTGGGGATAACAGTGGTACACACATTGCACATTACTATCTTCAAATCGGTTATTCAGAGTACAAGACATCTGCAATTAACCATCCAAACAATACTAGCACAAACCTTTCTTTTTAATGAGCTCAGAGAAACCAGTAGTGTAACAATCTTAAGTATCTTTTATCCATGCAGTTTCTTTCAGCTTTTCACACTAGGGAGATAATATGATGTTTACACATGCCTGTCTGATTTATTTCATTCATAAGTATTGTCTCAAGCTGCATTTCTTATCTTGTTCTTTTATTTTTTTCCTTTCTAGATTACCTATCTAGAATATTTGCACACTTTATGGATATTCATTGCACCATCGAACTTTATTTTATGTTGGTGTTTTCAATTTTTTGTTTTGTTTTGTTTTGTTTTGTTTTGTTTTTACTTTACTATTTGATAATTTTTGTAGGGCTTTTCTTGTAGATTTTCAATTAAATATCTTGCTCTATCAGTCCTAACCTGTAAAAACACTTTCATATTCTCTGTTTATTACTCTGAAGACTATCTTAGTATTGTTTAGATGTTCCCAACCCATAAATTTTTTAAAAATGCTAACTAGAAATACATGAATTTTGTATGTTTCCTAACTTCTTATGGAACTCTAATGTTTACTGTTTCTTTTGTTGTTCTTGTTGCTGAATTTCCTAGCATGTAAAAACACTCCTTAAGGGAATATATCTCATTCTTATTTTAATGCATAGTAGATATATTATCTTTTTTACAAGTTGGTATTTTATAGGCAATCAGTAGTTGAGCAAGTTTATTGACATTTCCCCCACAGCATTTGATTGTTTCACCCTAGTGTGTTATTTCAGTTATTCTTATAATACAGCAAGCTATTTTATTATTTTTATATCTGTTACGGTAACCTATAAAAAGTAACATTTTATGTTAAAATTTTAATTAATGGAGTACCTCAAAATATATCCATCAAGCAATTTAAAAATGACTGTATTATGACTGTTCTACTGATCAGCATTCTCCCTTTTCCTCTTTCTTTCCTCAGGCATTCCTATGCCCTGAAACACAGAAATATCAAAATTAGGACAATTTATGGCCCTACAATGGTCTCTAAGTATTTACTTGAAGGCATTTTGAAAGCTAAGAGATTCATGTTTGGAATAAGAAGAGGAAAGCTAGGCATCTTACACTAAACACATAGCTACACTTGTGAATTAAAAAAGAAAATTCTTGAACCAAATTTAAAGTGCTGTTTCAGTGAATGCATGAATGATATGAAAGTCAAATAGAGTATTGCTTGTAGGGAGAAAGTTTTAGCAGTCTTCACAGATGATCAAACCTGTCATAACAGTCCCTGAAGCCAATGCCTGATCCTGACCAAATCCTGAACTTACTTTAATTTTGTGACTTCTGAGAGAGATGAGAAAGCACTGAAGCACTGAAGCCATCTCAGTAGCATAAAAATGCAAGGTGAGGAGGCAGTTGCTGGTAGAACCTGTAGCAAGATAGAAAATTTAGCTAACAAAATTGAAAGTCATTACACTCAATCAAAACATATTTTCAACATAAAAGAAACAATGTTCTACTTGAAGAGTATGCCACCTAGGACCTTCACAGCTGGAGAGAAGTCAGTGCCCAATTGTAAGCATCAAAGCACAGGATGGCTGTCCTTATTTTGGGGTTATATAACTGGTGACAATGCTGAAATCAATAGTAATTTACTATTCCAAAGATCCTAGGATCATAAAGAATAAGACTAACTCTTCTCTGTCAGTGCTTCATGACTGGGAAAACAAAGAGAAGGTACAGCACATGTGTTTACATGGTTTACTGAATATTTTAAGCTCGCCTTTGATATCTATTGTTCCAGGAAAGAAAAGAGTATTTGCAATTCATCATTGCTAATTGACAATGCAGCTGGTCACATAAGAGGTCTGATGGAGACTTACAATAATATTAATATTGTTTTCAAGGCTGCTAACACAGCATCTATTCGGTACTCCATTAATCAAGGAGTAATTTTGACCTTCAGTCCAGTTATATTATTAAAAATTAAATTTTTATAACATGGTATCTGCCATAGATAGTTACCCCTCTGATGTATCTGGGTAAAATTAATTTTAAAATTTAAAATCTATTTTAAAAATTCATAAATGTAGTGCCATAAGAACATTCATGATTCTTCAGAAGAAATCAAAATAAAAACATAAAGGATAGTTTGGAAGAGTAGATACCAGATCTCATAGATGATATTGAGAAGCTGAAGACTTCAAGGAAAACAATAACTGCAGATGTGGAAATAAGAAGAAAAAGAATTTCAAGTAGAGCCAGAGAATGAGAATAAATTATTTCAATTTTATGACAAAAATTTGATACATAAGAAGTTATCTCCTATACATAAACAAAGAAAGTTTAATTTTTTGAGATGTAATTTACTCTTAGTGAAGATTATGAGAAATATTGTTAAAAGGAAAACTAACGTATTGAAAAGATCACATCACCTTAGTTGCCAAAGCAGCAGCACACTTCAAAGAGACTAACTTTCACTTGGAATGAAATTTTATGCTGAATAAATGCTACCCAGTGGCACTGCATGCTACATCACTTCTCAGCATTTTGTCTAAGATCAAGGGTGGTACTGCATGCTGTACCATTTTGTGAAATGAAGAATCAACTGATAAAACACAATTCACTTTTTTCTTATTTTTACAATATTGCTATAGTCATTTCAATCTTTAACAACTGTAACTTTTGTAAGTTAACACCTGTTAGCTTTGAGGCAACTCCCTCTACCAGCAAAACTATAACAGACAGAAGACTCAGTCAGTTGTAGTCAATGTATTTAACCAAAAACATTATTTAAATTTTGTTATATACATTTTTAGGGTAATGCTAAAGCATACATTGTAGACTTCACTATAATTTAAACATAACTTTTATACATACTGGACATCAAAAAATCATATGATTCATTTAATTATGATATTTTCCTTCAGTGGTCTGGAAATGAATTTACAATATTTCCAAAGTATGGGTATATTTGTCTTTTGTTATTTAAGATAAAATAAAGACTTGGTCATTATTAAGGTTTTATTGACAGTGCTATTCTGTTTTGAAACTTTGTTTCAGCATTTCGTCTCTCATGCAAATATAAACATTGATTTTTAAGCCTGAGGGACAGGCAAACTGAATGGTTTTACTCCATGGTGTATGAGTTAGCAGCACAAATGTGTGCCTTGTCTACTTCCTCTCTTTTGTTTTCAAAATAACTATGGCTTGACCCTAAGGTATAAATCACCACAGAAGTTCGGTCATTGTCTTGAGCAAAGAAACAACTGTTTCACTTCACCAACATTTCAAAGTTGAGTTTCTGTTACCACTCAGAAATTCTACCAGATTATTTCCATTTAAGACTGAAATGTTGGTCAACCTGATGGTGCACGACTGTAACCTCAGCATTCTAAAGGGCTGAGGCCTAAGAATCATAAATGTAGGCCTAGCCCAGTGCACTTAAGGATTTATACCCTATCTCTAACTAAAAAATCAAGTGGATTGGGGATGTTGCTCAGAATAAAGCTCTGGGTTAATGACCCTCCCCCCACACAAAATAAAAGGACTGAAGTGTTTTCTGAGTCCCACATAGAAGAATTCTTTCAGGCTGGGGATATGGCTCAGTGGAACAGTGCCTGTCTGGCAAGCACAGGGGTGTGAGTTCAGTTTCTGGTACAAAAAAATGTACTTCATTCTTAATTCCTCTTTGGGGTTAATTATGTTGTATTGTATAGACCACTATGAAACCATGTGTTTTTGACTTCTTAGAAATGAGTCAACGTCTCTGGTGTACAGAAATCTCACTCCTTACAAAAATTTAAGAACTCATTTTTATTTTTTAGATCTTAAATTTTAAGGTCAAAAAATAGATGCATACTTTGAGACTTTCATATGAAAGTAGAAATTATTATGAATCTACAGAGATCTTCAGTAGTGAAAACATTTTTTCAATATTACAAAGAGAACTAATTCATGCCACAGAAAACAGATGCTCCAAATCATCCAACTGGAATTGTTTTTAAAATTGGTTAAACCATTTACCTATTAGAGAAGAAAATTTAATAAACCTTTGGAAATGAATGAAATTAAATGCCCACCCACGATTTAGCTCAGTGCCATAAGTGCCTACCTGGCAAGCCTGAGGTCATGAGTTTGATCCCTGGTACAAAAAAGAAAGAAGAAAGACAGAAGAAAGAAAGAAAGAGAAAGAAAGAAAGAAAGAAAGAAAGAAAGAAAGAAAGAAAGAAAGAAAGAAAGAAAGAAAGAAAGAAAGAAAGAAAGAATGCCCAGTCATTTGTTTGTTTCTAGATTCTGGATAATTCACATAAAAGAGATAGGAGTTTTTTGAATGCTTATGAATGTAACATTTTCAAATTAAACATAGGTGTGAGTAATAGTACACAATACTGAGGAAAAAAATCCTTCAAATTTCAAATACCACACAGTACAGTATGTAGTTCTATAAAATGAACAATGTTTGATAAGGTATAAAAGTAGAAAAAAGCATACATTTTGAGTTTTCAGCTTCAATGACTATAAATTACACCTGCTCATTTAAACTGTGACTTTCTGTGTTTTTATCTGAAAAGTAGGAAGCATGATACTTCTTAAGTATAAGTAAAATATATAAGAAGAAATAGTATGTATAGTTTATATTATATAAACAATAAAAACTCCATAGTCTAAAAAATACAATGTCGAGAAGGTTTTAAAAATAAGTTAAATTATTTAAATTTTATCTTTTTTCAGGTTTATGTCTGATTCCTCCAAGACTAGTTATTTTTCTTAGTACTTGTGCAATTTATGCTGCACTATAAACCATATAATTGTTGAAATTAGTATATTTAATAAAATATGCTCAATTTACATAAAATACTCTTGATAAAAGAAAAAAGTACTGAAGGAAATTATTTCAAACACAGAAAATAAAACAGTTCTCAGAATATATGTTGTAATAATTTTAAAGAGAAGAAAGATACTTTGCAAGAAAAAAATCTTATAGATATTTATTGTTGAAATGACTTCAGCAATTTCTTTTGGTTGATCTTCATTCTTACAGGATCAAATATGCCACCACTATGAATGATTTTTTTCTAAGCGGAAAAACTATCCAAGCTACAATTAATTGTAAAACCTGTAAAAATCTGGTATCAAGATGGAATACCAACATAATAATTTACAGTAAGAATAATTGCAACAGAGTTTAAAAGCAACTGAAATCCATTTAGGACTATGTGTATCTAAAAGTAAATAAATATAAGAAGTCCATCACTATGAATCAAGTTAAGTCATTTCTAATGATAATCAGTTCCATTGACTGGCTGGTATACCCAAAGGTTTTAGTGTCTCTGCTTCCACATGAGAAATACTACTGTCCTAGACACACAACTACTCATATCACTATCTGTTCTCCATAGAAGAATACTTATATAAATGTCAGCAAAAGTGTTTGAATGCTTTGCTTCATTTATACTTTTATTAGATTTGGCAAATTCCTATTTGAATAACATTTTCTTTTTCATGTCATATTAATGAGAGATATAATAAGTACCACTGTAGTTTTGAGCACTTTAAATTCAGTATATCTCTGGATAATTTGTATATATCTCAATTTGCAACAATCTGGGATATGAAGCAAGGATATTTATCAAATTAGTGGTCATTTCTTGAGTGACTCCTGTAAGTCCCACATAACATATCAGTGCTTCCAAGTCAAGGTGAGTTTAATCCCTGATTCCATTCCTCTTGAACGCGAATAACTATGTATTATACCAAGATCTTCACTCCATAAGGTGGAAATTTTAGTGGGAGAAGTAGGAAAAATAAACAAAATAATAATAGACTTTTTTCAGTGATGAGCATCAATTCTGAGTTTACACATGCTAGGCAAGCTTTCTATCTTAGAACTACACCCTCAGACTCGACACTCTGAGTTCTAATTCTGAAGCATCCTTACTATATTGTTTCTGACCCTATTCTACAGGATTATATGTGTATCCTCTGATTCAGGGCTTTTCTTCAGTGCAGTCATGTTCAAAAATAAGGTTTGGGAAATAATTGGATCAGAAAGATTCCACATTTATCAATGAATTGAGAAGTTTAGAGCTCAGTGTATTTAACAGCTGGCATGTCCCAATGCAATTAGACAAGTGCAATAAAGATGCAGCTGTGAAGGGAATATTTTGCCACTAGTCCCATCTTTGTTGCTCCCTTTTTCTGTCTGCTGCTTTTGCTGCTGCCTCCTGACACTGTGGTATTCTGGCTCACCATACACCCATCAAAATGGAACCGGTAGACTATGAACTAAACCCTATGAAACTGTAAACCTTAATAAAATAATTATTTTCACAAATTGTTATTTACTAGTGGCTCACTTTTCTCCACACAAAGAACAAGCTAGTATTATCTGTTCCAAAGAATTATAAGTAGGTTCCCATCCTCCTACTTTAGGTGGCATTCTTAAGTTAAAGTAATATAATTTTAGGAGACATATAGGAACAATTAAAAGGATTCATTACTTTGCAATGGTATAAAAGGTAATTTTTTAAATCTTCAGCATACTTTTCTATATGACCTATTGTTTTTAAAGCATATATTTATAAAAGTTTCATTTTAAATATTTATTGTTTCATTTGTAATTGAAATCTAGTCTTCTGAGCTTGCATAGGCAAGGCTGATGTAAGAGAGATATAGAACTCAATCTTTGTAAATACATCTGTATTAACTTCCTTCACTAAATCATAGTACAAAGATAGACACTTTTCGATTATTTTTTTTCTCATTGAGTAGTAAGTATAAAAGTACCAATCACTATCACAATCAATATTTCCTGGTAGAATTCTAAAATTTTTCATTTGCAGTCTCTTTCTAATTCCTTAAATTTCAGGGTGGAGACATGAAGTCCCACTGCAACACTAAAATGACAAGAAGCATCTGGGCATTGCTCTGTTGCTGCTTTCAGTTAGTTGTTCTGAAGTATCAGAGGCTGGTTGGTACTCCTGCACGACACGCTTTGTTTTCCATTTTTGACTGATAGTGTGTTTGTATATAGCATGTTTAGTTATCATGACTCTGAGTCAGGGTCAGGATAAGCTTTCCAGTGAAGCCACAAATCAGACCCCCAAGAACAGGCATTTCTCTCTCAGATTCAGGCACTGATTCCGGTACAGTGAAAACTAATGTCTTCTAGTAAATATTATTGGAGGCACATTTTAGCCAAAGTTACATGAATATAAAACCTCAGTGAGATGTTAGTGAAGAGGATTTTTGTATGCTTCTCTTCCTTAAGTCAAAGGCACTGAGATGCTTGTTCTGAAAATGTATGCATAAACAAAACAGATAATCTGTTCATAATTATTGGACGCACTGAATAATATCAATGTGCACTTTAATCTCTTCCTCAATATATATCCAATTCAAGGAGGGAGACAAAATCTAAGGTTAGCTGCTGGAATTGAATATACATTGAAAACTTAGCATTTAATTCTCTATCATTTTTCTTTTTTCTGCACTAAATTCTTAATTTATTCTTTGTTGCTCTGTGTTTAATTCTATGTTCTACTGTTTCATGAAAATCTACTTCATAATTAAGACTATGATATCCTAAAGTTTATCCCTCACTGAAAGCAAAAATATTTAACTAAATCAGTGCTGAGTATTTTTAATTGTTGTTTGCTTACATAAATAACAATTTCATAAAGATGAGAAGTTAATTACTACTAGCCAAAGGAAAATAGTTCAATGCTATTATATTTTACCTTAATTTTACATCTTCTCTTATGTGTGTATCTATTTCTTTACCCAAGGAAATAATAATTTCTTTATACCAGCAAAATATAATTTATTTATCAATGTTTTTAGTAGATGATTTATTAAACAATGTCAATCAGAAATTATATCTTTTGAGCAAAAATCATAAATTTCAGAGGAAAAAATAGGAACACATTTATGGAACAAATATCTGGGAGAAGAGGGAGAAAAGAGGAAGATCTGTACATCCTCACAACAAAGATAACTCAACCCTATGTCTAAGGACCTCAGGAGAAGTCAGCAAAACTCATGAATCTTAAACAAGTAAGCAAATAAACAAACAAAAATCCCACCAATATCAGAAAGCCTATGTGCTAACAGCTGTTTGACAGAGGGTCGCTAGACAAAGAGGAATGCGTGATTTAATAACTGTGATGAGGAAGAAGTAAAGTCATTCCAACCTGGTGACAGGTCACATTCAGAACACAACTAGTTGATGATATTATGGGAGCCTCTTCCAACACAGCTTCAGTTATCTCACTTCAAAACTGTCTAAGATGGGTGAAAGAGTGCAGGCTTTTGTGCGCTGTGGGGGACTGGCAAGGGGCGACAGAGAGACGACTCTGGAGATCAGGCTGATGGTGTGGATCCAATTTTATTATGGAAGTGCAGAAGTATATATAGACTGAAGAGGGAGGGTGGAAGTGAGCTAAGAGAAGGGTGGGATTGAGCTTCAGGAAGGGCGGAAGTAGGCTTAGGGAAGGCGCAGATGCCTGGTGGCCATTTTTCTTATCTCTCTGTTTCTTCCTTCTCAGCAATCCAAGTCTCAGCACTATCTTTACAATCCAAAGCTTTACTGGAGTTTTCCTTTTGGTCAAACTCACAGTGTTTTAAATTATCCTGCTGGGCTCTTTGTTCTTGATTTGCAATATAGATCTGGCTAAAAGCCCCCAACAATAGCCGTGCCACAGCCTCAATGTTTGACTGCCTTGAAATTTCCTTTGCCAGATTAATCAGTCCATTACCGTTAATCTCAGTATCAGGAAAATTCTCTGGGCATGAGCAAAATGCAGACAAACTTTCTGCCAAGCCATAACACACATCATAGGGAGTCCAACAACCAATACAGTCCTCCTTCCCAGCAGAAACCTTGCAAGCCTGGTCTTTACCATCAGGATTTTTATCAGCCTTCTGGATTCCTGAGTTCTGACCAGACTCTCTTCTACAGAACAACCTAAGTTGCTCCAGCTCTGTGTATCCAGGCGACATGTCCGAACCTTTTCAAACTCTGCTCACCAGCCATTTCCAAAGCCTCTTGAAAAACATGGTCAGGTATAGTCACAGCAATGACCCCACTCCTTGGCACCAAATTCTGTCTTAGTTACTTTTTATTCATCGCTGAGACAAAATACCTGATGCCCAAAGTTGGGAAAGAAAAGTTTTATTTCTTACAGTTTTTGGAGGTTTTAGTCCATACTCAGTTGGCTCCAAGGCAGGGTGGAATGGCGGGGCACAATTTTTGGCGGCTGCAAACAGCAAGCAAAAACCAACAAGAGAGATACACACCTTCTTTCTGCCATTACATCACATCCTGGCTCCACCTCTAGGCCTGTGTAGCACTCACACCCCCAATCCAAGCACTAGACAATGAACCAATCACAAATGCATAATGCAAAGGCATGAGGCTTGGGGACCACTGACATAAACCATGACAGTGTAAATGTAATTTTTCCCAAAGGTGAATTTGTTGGAGGTTTGGTCTGCAAAGGCAGTGGAACTTTTATGGGCTTAGTCTAGTGAAAAGTCATGAGATCACTGAGGTACTCAAGGATGACAGGATTAAACTAGGTAGAAACTGAGTTTGTTCTCTTGAGAGTGAGTTGCTTTAAAAGTAAGCCTTTTCTCTAAAATGCTCTCCGGCTTTCTGACTATGTGATCTCTTTTGCGTGCTTCAGTGTTACAGTGCTAGTTTTCATGAGATGCTTATCAAAGGCCAAAGTGATGGGTCATTTGACCTGGGAATTTCAGTCTGCAAATTGTGAGTTCAATCAATATCTTTTCCTCATAAGAATCTATCTTCAATTATTTCATTATAGTAATGAAGAATTGATTAATAAACAAAGCTAGTGTCATCCCATGGCTTACAAAGACAGTAATTGATAAAAGACAATCTTACCTCTTGACATTTTACAATACCTATAATCAAAACATAATATTGAACATTTAATTGAGGCTTGGATCTCACAGGAGAAAATGAAGAGAGACCACATCAACTTAGCTGGAGGATTTCCAAAGTATGTCAGCTCTCTACTATACATCAACCCTGCTCCTCTACCACTCCTGTGCATATCCTCAGCTTGTTCACTGGTTGCATGAATTTATAGGAGTCCACAATAAGAATTTACATCAAGATTAATGTATTGCTAAAGATAGTTTATAGAAATTAATATATCTGAATTAAAAAATAAAATTATAGTGTTACAACTTAAGTTCTCTCTCACACGTTAAGAAATAAAGTCAGAATATTGAAAAAATATGAACATTACGCATTCAACTTTAAACTATATTTAACTAAACTTTCACCAATATCATTAATGAGAGAGAATGTATGTATTAAAATATAGATGTGCTATATGTACTTATTTGTCCTTTTGTTACTATATATATTAATATACATAAATCTTTAGGTAAACTTCTGATTAGTGTCTGGAGAAGCACTTTTAGAACTATTGTGAGAATTTCAAAGACTCCTGGGTATTGCAACATTGCCCTCTACATTACATGTTCAATTTATAATCATTCTATCAATACTATGGCTACAACACTGGGAGGTATTTGGTTATAACCCCACACTGAATTGATTGTATGGGTGACAAAATAAGGTATTGTATTTCTAATAATTCTTATTAATTCCATCTTTTTCTAATTAGTGTCAGTGGTTATGTCTTACTATGAATACTGTTTGTTCTGTTTCTCTTTAATGAAATGCCTGCTCATTCATTGTGAATACTATTTTAAAATGTCTTTAATGAATTCTTTTTAATTTCTGATTTTAAAATCACTTCATGGCACAAAATAAAGAATTGTTTTGGTCTTGAAACACACAGTTAAATGTGCTAATTCTGAGCACAAGCTTTGATGTCCACTCAGAAGTCTGTGTTTAGTAATTTACTGCAAATTAATGCAGTTATCTTGAGTAACTTGCTTGTCTTTAGACATCAATTTCTTCCTTTATAAAATAGAAACAACAAAACATATTCATTGATAATGTTGTGCAGCTTTAAGGACATAACACCAATGCAATTAGCAAGTTATGACACATTGTTTATGTTTAATAAATTTTAATTGTTGTAATTAGAAGAGTAGTTGACATTTCTACCAAAGAAGCTTTGAGATTTAATCTGATAGTTACATATTTTCTTTTAAAAAACTAAAAATGCTACATCAATATTTTAAAAATATAATATCACTGCAGTAAATTATGAACAATTTTATATTGAAATAATCTGGTAAATGTTTCTCAGTGGTGCCCATCTTTAGACCCAGCAGTGAGGGAGGTTGTGGCAGGAAGCTCATAAGTTAGCACCACTTGAACAACTTAGTGTGATCCTTCCTCAAAATAAATAAATGAAAAGAAAAGAAGAGAAGGGTGAGATACAGCTCAGTGGAAGAATGCATGTAAGTTTGACCCTTTGTAGTTGCCCTAAACATGAAAGAAAAAGAAAAAGATCTGGAAAAATGAATAATAATCAAGTTAGTAACATTCTTTTTCATGAAAAATGAGTAGTTTTGATGGTGCCAATGCCTTAGATTCAGCAAAGAAGTGACATTACAGAATCTTTTCTAATGAGCACATTATTTGATTTTCTAATTTTCTTGTATATGCAACCTGCTAACCAGGAAAATGAATAGGACTTTTAAAATAATTTAAGCTTTTAAAATCCATTTTATAAACACAGATTTGGAAATCTCCATTGAGGTTCATTTGATGTATCTCAAAACACAATAAAGAGTAAATAATCACTAAAGATGTCTACAAGTAAGCTCTCCTGGTGTTTTGGTGACTCAACAATGTCAAGAAATATTGGAATTTTTCATTGTGTCTCTCTTTCATCTTGGAGATCTGTTCCTTATAATTACATATGGACAGCTGCATTTCCAAGCCTTAATTTCTCACTGAATAGTGACACAAGAAACAGGGAAAAGAGTTAAAGAACTTTCCCTCTCTTTAAGACTCTTTTTTGCAAGAAGAATAATACTTTCCATATTACTCTTATCTTTTCTATTTTACCCCATTATCAACATTGAATCACATGTCAATATTTAGACTAATAAAGTAGAATGAACTGAATACAAGAGACTAAAATTAATCATGATACATACCCAGGGGTTCTCCTTGTGATTGAGTTAACACAGCTCAGATCCACTAAAAGGAAAACTGGTTAAGACTACTGGGAAAGCAATCAAATATCTCCTACCAAAACAGTTGTTAGCAACTAAATTTATCAATTGTGTGTTCTAATCATTTAATTCTAACAGGAGCTGTGAAACAAACATTTTTGTTATCTGTTCTACTTTTGTAATTTAATGTGTTCAGTGTCACAAATCAAGTGACTGGAAGATCCAGGATCCCAATTGAGATTGACTCCTGAGTTCAAGTTCTTCATCAGGACTCCATTCACTATTTTCCAACAGCACAACCTGAGTTCTATCACGTTAAATAACAGGAAAAATGGCTAAACAAAGAAGGAAAATGTCTCGAGAGTAATTTATCAAAAAAGAGAAAGAAAGAGAGAGAAACAAAAGAAAGAAGAAAAAAGAAAGGAAGGAAGAATGAAAAGAAAAGGAAAAGAAAAGAAAAGAAAAGAAGCTCTCTAGTGTTTTGTACTCAAATATAACATAGAAGTGATGTGAAGCAGGAACAGTAAAGGCAGTGCAGCGAAGATAGAATGAAACAAAAGAAAGTAAATAATTATTCATATGCCCTAACTTGGATATGATGTCAGCTTTCAAAATATAAAACAATATAATACCAAATAATAAAATTTTACTACAGACAATATGTTTTCTCTTGTACACACTGATGAGAAATATAGAGATTTCAAAATTATTTGGGAAAAGAAATCAATGCCCCTGGCTAGTAATCTGTGGGATTCGCTCCTGCTGCACCAGGGTACAGCATAGTCTTTGCAACATTATAGTGACACTGTCACGAAGTGTGGTAGAAGCCTTGGGTGCTGAGATTTTCTGTTTTTTAACCAAAACATGCATTTTTCCCTAACAATGAAGAAACTGTTTCAAGGCATGTGAACTGACTTTGCCTAGATTTTG
The DNA here is from genome assembly GCA_004027295.1 of Dolichotis patagonum. Taxonomy (NCBI): domain Eukaryota; kingdom Metazoa; phylum Chordata; class Mammalia; order Rodentia; family Caviidae; genus Dolichotis; species Dolichotis patagonum. Next base: position 28,817 of record PVJX010013933.1, read on the forward strand.
TCATGTTTGTTTTTTTGTTTGTTTGTTTGTTTGTTTGAATATTCTCCTTGGGGGCTTTCTTTAAAAGTTATCTGGATCCAAGAAACCAATGTGGTAATTCAATTCACAATGCACAGAATCTGAGGGAGGACTTTCTACATCTCTTGACCCAGTGTAGTTTTGAATAGTTGTGCAGTGTATGAGAACTTCTGTTTCTGCAGCTGTAAAGTCAGGGTGTGTTCATTGGAAGGATGGGAAGAGAAAATCTTTTATGAAGAAGCTACAAGCATTAAATATTAATTTGGATGTATTGTTTTCTAAATATTAGGAATTCATAGAATTTTACCTTCCTAATGGAGTTTTTCCTAGTAGATAAAACATTTCCAAGACTAATAGCTAATATCCTGGTTTATCATTCTTTGAATTGAAAACATGCTGTTTCTCCACAGCATCCTTCCTTCTCTCCTAGTATTTGCATTCATTTTGCTCCCTTTTTAACTTATGCATATCATTTGAAGTATTTATTAATCTTGAAAATTTCTATAAAAATAAACACAGGGATAAGATCTTCATGATTATTATTTCCTGGAGGAAATCTTCAAATCTGACAGCAGCTCTTGGAACGTTTTGCTCTAACTATAGGGGAGCTAGCCAGCTCACTGCAGCTCTCTCCATCCTTGTCCTTGGCTTCCTCTTTCTATTCATTCCCACCTGTGTAGCCTTTTGGCTCCCTGGCTCCTGAAAAAACACTAACATCAAGTTATTTATATCTTTTATGACCAAATTAAAGGCTATCTGGGAACACCATTAGCTAAGGAATTGTTTTAATTCCATGTTTAAAAATTGAAAGCTGGCCCAGGGATTTAGCACAGCAGCATAAGTGCCTGATTGGTAAATATGAGGTCATAAGTTCAATCCCTGGTACCAAAAAAATAAAATAAAATAAAATAAAATAAAATAAAATAAAATAAAATAAATAAAATAAAATAAAATAAATAAAAATTGAAAGCCAACTCTAGGTAATATATAATAAATGTTATTCTTATGTTAAATTATTACTGATATATTCAGTTCATAATGATTTCAGTAATATAATGTAGTCCATATGCATATGATTATAAAGAACACATTACACACTTTATAGAAAAAGACAAAGAAGTATTTTGCCCACTAAAAGTTGTTATATATCTCTTATCATTAACTAAAGCACATTTGAAGACAATTTTTCAGAAAGTTTTTATTTTCCTTAGTCTCACACGTTAATAATCATGAAACCTGATATTATCCTGAAAAAGTATTCATAAAGTTTGAATAATTTATTACTAAATTATAACCTACATAGAGAAAAGCATATAACCATAAATATGTAAGTAGATGAATTTTTAAAAACTGAGCATAGCTGCTTAAAAACTCACCAAGACTCAAACTCAACCAGTGCATCTGACACTCATCAAACCTACACAGCATGGAGGTTTAAGCTTCTGCAATAATGGGAGCTGGTTAATCAGTCTATAAAAACTTTGCATTTGTGTCTAATATAGTGGCAGAAAGACTACAGTACAAGAAGTGCAGAAAGAAAAATTCCTCTAAAGTAAGTGACTGCTCTAGCAGGCTTGATTCTACAAATACAAAACAGATAGGACAAAAATGCACAAGATCTGGGATAGTTTTTCTTCCCTCCAACTCCATGCTATGCAACATTGCAGGGAAAGCCAGCACTGCTTCTGTAAACTATCAAGCTGGCTGATGTGCTGCAAGGTGGAGCCACCCATGTGTCACAGAGTCAAACCCTAGGCAGCTCTACAGAATAATTCTCCTCAGTATAGGTATTAACCTATCAAAGGGACTCAGCATGAGAAAGCAACAAGAGACAAATGTGGGCAGTAGGCATAGAAGCTCTGTGATTCCTTAAGAAGCTCAGTCTCATGCAGGAAAGACAGAGTCTGTAGTCCCTGGTGGTAGGCCAGGATTGGTGGGTGTGGCTTTCACAGTAGTTGGATCTGAAGGCGATGGCATTGAATGCAATAGTCTAAATTTCTGCTCCCCTGTTTACATCCCAGAGAGAAGAGTGGTCTGTTAGCTTTTCCATGTGAAAACCTGAGCCAGATTGGAACATAGCTTGCACAGTTGCCACTGTCTGCAATTTACAAAAGAACCTCTTGAGCAAGGAGATCACCTTGGAAACTCATAGACTGTAAAGATGCGAGAAGACTATGCCTTGGTAGACTCTAATGCTGCAGAAGGAAACACCACTTGGAAGTGTGGTGGAATTTTTTTTATCCTTCTTTTACTCCCCTTTTATTTTTTACCTTTTTTTACCCCTTACCTTTTTTTCAGAAAGTAATTATATTTTGCTTCTTCATCTTGTTATTTTCTATTTCAAAATTTTTTACCTTGTTTTCCTTGATGATCCTTACGAGTTTTTGTAGTAGGTAGCTATATCACTAGTATCAAGGCCTCTCTAGGTAAAATCTGCTCTTCAGCGATGTCTTCTGTGGACTTCTAGATTCTACCTGAGCTGGTTGCCAGTCCTGCAAAGGCCTCAGTCACCTGTTGGCTCATGTTGTTACTGTTATTTCAGAATTTTCACAGCACTAGTCTCCCTTATCCATTCAGTGTATCTTAGTCGGGACTGTATTGACTACTCTGTCTTGCCATTCCTTCTTGTCTCTGGGCCTTTTCAAGAACTTCGCCTCACTCATGGCAACAGCAAAGAGGGTCTGTCCTAACCAGGGCTGTTAACTTGGGCTTACATGGTGGTGGAGGGGCTTTGGAAGTCCTAAAATTAGACCCATGTCTATCACCATACACTAAACTGAAGTCTAAATGGATCAGAGGTCTAAATATTAAAACAGAAAACTAAATCTACCAGAAGAGAAATTTTAAAGATGTAAGGATAGGCAAAACATTCATGAACCAAAACACAACTGCATGAGAAGTACTTAACAGAATCAACAACTTAGATCTTATTTTATTAAAAAGTTTTGCACCTCAAAGAAATCACTAATGAAGTGAAAAGACAACCCACAGAGTGGAAAATATTTTAGCCAACATATTTTAGTCCTGAGACAAAAGACTTTTAGCTAGAACACTGAAAATCTTTGGATGCCCTAATTCAAAGATCCAATCCAAAAATGGGCACCAGAGATTGATACACACTTCTTAGATGAAGAAATTCAAATTGCAAATAAATATATGAAAAAATGTTCAACATCATTGCTCATTCAAGAAATGCAAATTACAATAACACGGAGATTTCATCTCACTTCAGAAAAAATGGCTATCATCAAGAAATCAACCAATAAAAATTGCTGGAGGGGTTGTGGGGAAAAGGAACCTTTCTCAATTGTTGGTCAGTTATTGGTAGGGATTACAGACTAGTACAACCACTGTTTAAATCAGTATGGAGAATTCTCTAAAAATTACAATTAGAGTGTTCCATTCAACAAAGCTATTCCCTTTTTCAGTATTTTCCCAGAAGAATTATAAATATCATTCCACAGTGATATATGTGTACCCGTGTTTACAGCAGCACAATTTATAAATAGCTAAATCTTGGAAGAAACCCAAATACCATCAACTGAGTAATGGATACAAAAGATGTGGTATTTTTATATAATGGAATTCTACTCAGTCATAAAGAATGATAAATTTGAGAATTTTATAGGTAAATGGATGCACCTAGAAACCATATTCATAAGTAAAATAAATCAGACTTACATGCATAAATACCATATTGTCTCACTAGTATAAGAAGCTGAAAAAAAAGTAAATAAGATTCAAAAGTTATAAGGGTAGGAGATAAAGATCAAAGACCGGTAACAGCAGGATATGGAGCCTCTCTAAGGAAAACAGCCCAGATGCTGGAATAAAACATCCTGGAGGGGTCTGGACAGAGGGAGATGGATTCTCTCAAACGAGGAAGAAACTGAAGGGAAAAGAGCTGGGCAAACATGCAGTCCCAGGGAAACCATCAGAGAAGCTAAGATTAGTGGTCACGGTACTCTCACCAAGATTTGTGCCAGCAAGACTGGCCTGAGCACCTGAACTTGCACCAGTGTGACTGCCCTGAGCCACCGTGCTAAAGGAGATGAACCACCTGGCACAGGACTCATCCGGAGCCACTGCAAAATTGCACTGCAACTGGGCTGAAGTCAGAGTTTGGGGAGCTCAACAGAGGATGAAGCCAGCAAGTGACCTGCATTAACCGGGGTGAGTGCTGGGAATAAGACGCTCTCATGGGAAAGGGACAACCAACAGGATGATATGTTGGAGTCAGACAGGATGGGCCTGAACTAGGAACGACAGTGAATTCAGTTCATTGCTCTCCTCCCAGAGAAGATTGGTGGGATCTGCTTGGCCTGGGTCACACCTCTTACTGGGACCAAATAAGCCATACCAAACTGATTACCTATGTGCCTCATGCACTAACACAGTTAAGGCCCCGAAGGTTGACTGGCCTGGAGGGGAGGGGCCAGCAAACAGCACCCCTGCTTTCATCTCAGTGACCAACAGCAAACTGTAGAGGGCAGAAACCCCTAGCCAGCATGCTTCAGAGGAACTATAACCAGCAAGGAAAGGGGTTGGGAAATACACTATACACCTGTATGGAAGAAACCAAAAACATGACAAGAGAAAATAAATATAAGCCCCAGCCCCCAGCCCTGAGAATATTGATCCAGGAGAGGTATATACAAAAGAGACTGAGGGCAACAACCATGCAATATCAGACACGACATCAGCAGACATAGAGATATCTTCAGGACCTAGTAGATGAGATCAAAACTGAAATATTAATTCAAGTAAAGCAAGATATAAGTAGATTAATAAAATAAATTCTAAGCAACTGTCAAGAAGACACAGAAGAATGGAGGAACACAAAAAAAGGAGAAAAATATTCGACAAAGAACATAAAGAAAACCTAGAATAAGTCAAGTAGCTTCAAAGAGATTACCAGGATATTAAAAACTCCATTGAAATATGGCAAAACTGCTTGAAAGAAACTAAGGATAGACTATCAAAACTTGAAGATAGGTTTGCAATGTGTGATCATGAAAGGAAAGATCTCTTAAAAAAACAAGAAAATAGGCAGTAACAATACGAAGGCTAGAGGATGACAAGAGGATCTAGAACTTAAGAATAAAAAACGTGAAGGAAGAAACAGGAGTCAAGAAAAAGGAATTACAAAGGCTATTCACAGAAATAATTAAGGAAAACATCTCAAGAATAGGAAAAGGAAATGATATTCAGATGTTTGAGGCCTACAGAACTCCAGCCACCTACAACAAAATCAGAGCTACACCCAGACATATAATAATCAAGATCCCAGAAATTCAATATAAGAACAGAATACTAAAAGCTTTCAGAGTAAAAAAACACATCACCTATAAAGGAAAACCCATCAAAATCACAGCAGACTTCTCGACACAGACCATTAAATAAAGAAGAGCTTGGAGTGAAGTATTCCAAACCCTAAAAGAAAATAACCTTCAGCCCAGATTGATGTCCCCATAAAACTGTCTAGAAATTAATGGAGAAACAAGATGCTTCCATGACAAAGAGGAACTGGGGGCATTTGTGACCACTAATCAAACCCTATAGAGAATACTGAAGGACATTCTAGAGAGAGAGAAAAAAAATACCAAGATTTTAGGAACAGTGGCAGAGAGGCCTCAATGAATGGGGCAGACAGTGTAATGAAGGAGAAAAGTAGGCACCCATTGGCAGAAAAATAGCATAGCAGAAATGAGGCAGAGAAGGTTGGCTATAATCTCCAACATAGATGGCCTTGATACACTTAAAAAAACAAACAAACAAAAAAGAAAGAGGCAGATTAAATCAGGAGGTAGGGTCCACCAAGATTCTGTGTATAGGAAATATAATTAACTTGAAAAAGGGTTTATAGGCCAAAAATCAAATATGAGAGAACAATGCTCTATGTGAAAGGGAACCAGTGAGAAATAAGGGCAACTCAATCAGCACCTGCAGATAGGTGGGAAAGACAGGATACTTACGTGTATTAGAGAACTACTCAGCTATAACAAAGGAAATCCCTGAGTCTTTTGTAGGTAAAAGAATACAACTTGAGATAAAGTCCAGGAATAAGAAGGTACAGAACCACTTAGGTAAACAGCAGGTTGCCCCCCCCCAATCTAAAATCTGAGGGATTTGGTGGGATCCAAAATGCCCAACACCCTATGGGGGTAAAAGGGGTGGAATAGTCTCAAAAAAGAAGGCAGAGGATATTGTTAATAGTGTATCAGGATCTAAAACCCACATTACTCACACCTCTCTGTTTAGATGGATTATATTCTGTTCCAGTTTGTCTACTTGTACTAGATTTGAGGGCACAGACAGCTATCCTGAAAATAGCAGGATATAGTATGGTAATCATCCTTATTTTCCTATTAACTTAATCTGAAGCCCTGTATAACTTACACTGTTTAATCATGACTGATCTCAATTGAATCTGGTTTGTTAGATTGCTGTTTTGTATTGACAGATAATATCATCATATATCAAATCTGTTATGATTGATAGTATCAAGTCTGAGAGTATAGGCAACTATACTGAAGATGACAAGATTCACTAGGATACCCACTCTGGTTTGATTATTACCTGCTTTTGAAGTTTTAAACTGTCTACAATGTTTTATTTTTATTTATATTGTTATGTAATGCTACATTCAATTATACTATGCCTGATGACATGGACAATTCTACTGAAGATAACAAGAGACAACACAGTACCCATTGTAGATCACCTTGTACTGTGGTTTTATATGACTTTTTGTTTCATGTTTTTATAGGAATTTATTTTGTTTTGTCCTGCTATGTTTTGTTTTCCCTATAACACAGAAAGGATAGAAATACATGTAGAGACTCATGCATGCATAAACCTATAAACATTTTATGAGAAATGATTATATAACACATGATGAAATGAACAACTACTTTGAAGAAAAAAGAGACACTAAGGTACCCAGTGCTGATTCCATAGTGTCATGAAGTGAAATCCAGCAATACTATTATTCTTTGTTCACAGTGATTTTAACCTGTTTTGTTTTGTTTTGTTTTGTTTTGTTTTGTTTTGTTTAAGTTTAACATACATGAATGTATGGACAGCTATTTTGAAGAGAGTGACAGACACTATGACAGCCATTGTTGGTTTCCCTATTGTCTGGTCTTGAAGACCTAAAATGCCTTCCTCATCCTGTTCAAATCAGTTCCATACTATGATGTTTCCTGTGAATTCTCTGTATGTGAAGATTTGGACAACTATTTGGAAGAAAACAAGAGACAATATGATTGATAGTGAATATCTCTGATTGTCTTGCTTTGAAATTTATGTCTCTTACAATGCTTTTTTTGTGTTCTGTTTGTTGTGTTTAATTTTACCCTCTTTAAATTACAATTTAAAAAAGTTATAAGACACAGGAAAAGGGAAAGAAACTGCTCAAAGTGAAATTATATTGTTTGATCAATCTTGCAGATGTATATCTGGTACCCTGAGCAATTACTTTCTAAACAACAATATGCAATATAACAAACATTGTTAAATTCCTGTAATCTTATTTTGAAAACCTTTTTCATCATTGTTTTATTATTATTATTGTTGTCATTTTGCTTTTATTATTATTTGTATGCTGCTTGATTTTTCTGGATTTTTCTTTTTAAAATAAAACTTCATCTGTAAACTCAAAAATAAGCAAAGTAATCACTAACTAAAATTCAATTGCCACAAATTATTATAACTTGCTTTGAGGCTAATGTAAATGAAATCATAGGGTGTAAATTGTTTCATATCTCACTTTTTTATTCAATATTATGCCTGATAGATTTTCCCTGAAGTTGTAGACAGTTTTTCTCATTGCTGTATAGATTTGTGTAGATACATGAGGATATTTACTGTATCTATAATTTAGGGGTATTGATATAAGGGTTTGGTTCTGTTTTGAATAGTTATTCTTTTAATATTTTTAAGTGAACACTTGTATGTATTTTGTAAAGTTAACATCAGTAAATACAACATTAGTTCATATAGTATGCATGCATACAGCTTTAAAAGATATTGGCAGATAACTGTATGAATTCACAACTCACCACTACTACATTAGAGCTCAAATTTTTCATACTTTGCAAAGATTTAGATATGTAAATTTTCTTATTTTATTTTTTATGTATATATTGTGAACTAAGTTCATTGTATACTGCTTATAAATTGGTCTGAGTCTAAATTGGTCTGAGACACAGAAACACACATGTCACATATAGTGAAGTTATTACAGATAACCAGTAAGAAAACAGAAGCCTAGTGAAATTTTGAAATTTCATTGAAATTTATACCTGAGATCACACAAAATTCTGAGCTAAAATTTTGAAAAGTGATGTGTTATATTATTTCCCATTGCTGGAACACATTCCTTGGCATCCACAGCTTAAAAGAGGAAGAATTTATTTAGGTCACAGTTTCAGAGATAAAGTCTATGCACGGTCACTCCAAGGCACAAGCAACGTGGCAGAAGGGTGAGAGAGAGGAAAGATGCTCCCAAATGGTGGTCATGAAGCAAGGAGTGTGATGAGAGCAGCTAGGGATTAGAATGTACTCTTCCAAGTCATTTCCTCAATGACATGTCCTCGGACTTGGCCCCTCCTCTAAATACAAGGCTTTGGGAGACATTTTAGATTTATATTAAATGAGACACCCTGTTTCCGTGAAGTGATAGAATTAGAACCTTGATGCTCCAGCTAGCTGCCCCATATCTAAAGACATTGTAATTGTAACTCGGGGTTAGGGTTAGGGGTAAGGGTAAGGGTATGGGTAGGGTAGGTATAGGGTTAGGGGTAAGATTAGAATTAGGGTTAGAGTTAGAGTGAGGGTTAGGTTTGGGTAACTTTCTACAGTTGCTCTGCTGAACTTTATGTAGGAATGATCAGTTTATCAGTTCAAAGTTGCTAGTAAAACCATCTAATGTGTTTTGATAGTGAATTTTTTAATGATATTTTATAATCAATATCTTGGACATATTTTTGTATTCCACTGAATATTCTGACCTTTTACATTTTGAAGGTTCTTGATGTATTTTGCTTTTTTTCTGTTTGAGAACTTGTTGTTTCTTGTATGGATTCATGTTTTTCATGTATTCAGTGGTTCCTTGATTCATGAATACTTCAATTTATGAACATTGTGGCTCAAATTCAAAGCTTAAAACAAAGAATCAATCAAGAAACAGAAGCTTTAATTTAGATTTTGCATGAACTGTGCTTTGAATGACAAATATCTTGGTCACCTTCACCACATAAACAAGAACACTGCAGTCTTCCACAGAATTGGGTACTGAATCAAGTTCATGAGCATGGAAACCACTGTATTTGGGATATGAGACATTTACTGAGTATATAGATAGATTGATAGATAAATAGTTATAGTCACATGCTATCATGGTTTATGTCGGTGGCCCCCAGGCCTCATGTATTTGCATTGTACATTTGTGACTGGTTCATTGTCTAGTGCTTCGATTGGTGGTGTCAGTGCTACACCCTGTTAGGGGGTGGAGCAAGGATGTGATGTAATGGCAGGAAGAAGGCATGTCTCTCTCTCTTGACAGTTTCCACTTTGCTGTTTGCAGCTGCCATGAACTGCGGCCCCGCCATGCCACCCTGTCTTGGAGCCACCTCAGTATGGACTGAAACCTCCAAAAACTGTAAAAAATAAGCCTTTCCTTTCCCAACTTTGGGCATCAGGTGTTTTGTCTGAGCAATGAGTAAAAAGTAACTAAGACACATGCTTTCTACCATTTCCCATCTAGGTTATCTATTCTCTTAAATTCTCTGGCACTTAGTGCAAATCGCTATTAGTTTTAACATAGCACATGATAATTAGCCCTCAGCAGCCTTTTCCAATCCAGTATTGTGGATTCACTCATTTACTTAAACTTCAGTGTTTTGAGTGACTAAGAACATTTTTTCAGTCCACTAAGAGAGCAAAGCTTACAGCTCATGAAACAAAGTTTTTCTCTTTCTAGTTATTTTTCTATTTGAAGATAATCCTCATGATCTAATAGTCTTGTTTGCAATTAACTCTAGAATTTGAGGACAGCAATGAAAATGTAATTTGTTTCGTATGGCTATTTTCCTATAAATCGAATGTGTCTCTTATTGTTAAGTACTAAGTGTTTCAGGACTAAACCTAATATATTTCTTGAATGACTTGATTTTTCTTTATTGTATTTTTTTGATTTACACTGATTTTTCTTAAGAAAAAATTTCTAAAATAGAATAATGGTACTAAAATATCTATTCCCATAAAGCCAGTTTCGAAAATGAAAACAAAATTATCCTGCTGTGGAAAGAAACCATAATCACCAATAAATCATCCATCAGTGCTTTCATTTACATAATTTAAACACTTAAATGTGACTTCAAAATTTATAATCAATCATTTGATTTGATAAATTTAACAATATATCCAAGTGTCATACAGACTGGTGGGGGTCACTGTTGATTTGGTCAACACAGATTTTGCTGCACAACACTTACCATTATGATTTGGGTACATTTTGACATATTACCTGTTTCCTTATATATTGTTTAGTCCATGAAATGCAACTAATATGTTGTACAAATATAGCTCAGTGGTTGACAATTATGAGACTTTGAAAAGGCAACACTTCAAACTCCAAAGGGTATGTGACCTTTTAGTATTGTCCTGTTCAATCTAACTGAGTCTGCCTATTTTTCATGAGACTATCTCAGAGTCATTGCATCCACTTACATGTCTCACAGTCACAATAAAGCAATCTCTAATGTACTGGTTAAGTGACAGTCATCTTCTTATCATATCTAGTTACCTGTACTAGCATTGATTAGCATTGAGACACCTAACATAGAGCTACATATCCATCTTTTCAGCAGCAGCCAACTGATGAGATTCAAAAGTTTTTGAGATAGAAGAAACAACTAGTGTTTTTCTTATGCTTACATAATTAGCTCACCATTCAAGAAAATACTCTTTCCAAACTAGTTTCCATTCTTTCTCATAAATCAAGAAAGCTTAATTTTGCAACAGAAAATACCTAGATGTCCTACAGTTCAATTCTGACACCATTTGCCTGGCATCAGAATAAGATCTCATAGGCTGAGGACTAAGGCTCACAAAGCTACCTCCATATCAAAATCCTGTTATGACTCCCAGATTCAGAGAACTATGTATCCCTTTGACCCTGATATTGGCTATAACATATTTTCCAGACTGGTTCACAGAACTTCTTAATTATATTTAATCTTTTATTGCAAAACATGTTACAAAGATTACAGATTAAGAGATCCACAGGGCAAAGTATGGGAGAAGAATCACAGAGCTTCTATGCACTGTCTATCTCTGACACTGTGCAGGAACCTCAGCTGTTTGCAGTTCTCCAAAGCTAATCCTTTTAGGCTTTTAGGAAAGCCATATTATTTAGACATATATGACTAATTACACATTAGCAGATGGTGCTTAACACATTATCAGGAAAGGATTCTCTTCCTTTCCTGGAGGTCAGGAGGTAAACCTGAAAGCTCTAAACTCTTAACGATATGATTAGCACTCCTAGCAACCAGCCATGATTCTGAGACTATTCAGACATTTACCAAAAGTACCATCCTTAAAAGAGAAGATGTTCCTATCATCCCAGAAATGTCAAGGAACTCAAAATCCATGACCCAAGCAAAGGAGATGAAAACCAAATGTATATTTCTTATTAAACAAAACAGTATTACAAAGTGAAAACAATCCTGACAGGTAAACCTTTTGAATTCAGCAAAACTAGGCAGTCATAACAGAGCAATGAAACACTATGTCAGGAGAGGATCTCCATAACTGCTTCTGAAAGTGGAAAGAAATGATAGGATAAGTGTGTTCAAAGCAGGGGGTGGGGGCATTTAAGGAACATTAATAGCAATGTGTCTTTTTCTGTAATAAAAGTTTAAAAAGTAAACATTGAGTGTGTGCCCTGCTGGGTTTCCACCTTGGTTTCTATCCTCTCATTTTACCTTTTGCCATGTTTACTACTCCTTTTCTCCATGTTCACTATATGGCATTGTATATCAATGTTGTTTAATTTTGGATATTTACAAGAGTAAATATCAAAAAGACTTAGTCTTCAGTCTCAGAGAAGACTTTGAACAGGGGCATTTTAGCAAGCCTGAAAAAATTAGTGCCCTGGCAACTCTTAGAGATGCAAAAAATGCATTTTCCATAAAGAGATATGCATATTTCTTTGAGACACCAGAGGAAGAATGTTTTACTTTAGATCTAAAATGTCCCTGAAGTCTCATGTGAAGCATTAAAAAGTGATAGGATTTTAAAAGATATAGCTGCAAGTGACAGGATTTATTATGAAGACTCTGGTCACTTTGGTGTAACCTGGAAGCATCTCTCACTCTGCCCATCTCTTCACTCTCTTGTGTTTCCTGTATGCCACTGAGATTTTCCTCAGTCCACGCCCTCCACCTCACCATTATGCCTGAGAGGCAGCCAGTTTTGTGCTGAATCTTCTAAAGACTGAGAGACAAAATACACATTTCCTCTTTTAAGATTTGAAGGTGGGGAATTGTGTCTGAGCCACAGGAAAATGACTAAAGCCAAACAATTGTGTGAAGTTTCAGAAAAAAAAAAACTATATAGGCAAGTATTAAGGGAGTATGTAATTATTAGTTGTGCCATAGCCATGAACAATTAATTTACAGTTTCTGAAAGAATAAATTTCTCACACTTTGGTATCAGAGATAAATCAGATCTTAATACTTAGTGACAGTAAGATTTTTCCTCATTATTTTTATTGAAAGTGTGTTTTCTATAATAAATAGGATGTATTATCACATTGTGTCTTTTCTGAATCTCCTATATAACTGTTACATATAATTTCTAAAAGATGATTTTTATGATTAGGTTTCTAAACAGCATCAATTGGAAAGCAAAGATATCATTTTTGCATACTAACATGTGTGTAGCATTTCTGTTTTAACACACCTTCTGGGCAAATGCCTCTGTTTATAGAAACACAGACACAGAATAAGAACCCTAGAGGATACTTTAAAAATCACATAATTTAATTTTATATTAATCATATAACAGCAAATATGCAGTACTACCAAAGATAAAGGACTTAATCCAGTTCAGGAAACTAATCCAAAAAGAGCAAGGAACTATATGCAAATGTTTAAAAAAAAATGACTAAATCCTTTTGTGTTGAGCAAAGAGCTGTGTAAATTTCCTGGTTCATGCATGACCGATTTTCAACCTGGTGACTTTGTCACATAATTCTACAACATTGTCAGTACCAAGGCATTACAGATTTCACATAGGTTGTTTATCTTCATTCATTAAGAAATTCTTTGCATTATGAATTTGAAATATAATTAAACATTGATAGTCATTATCAGTATTAAACACATGGAATATGCATTTCTGCTGGTAAAGTCAGTATCTGAGCTGTAGTGATGATAAAAGCGAAAGAACAAACAAAGTGAAGAGTTGACATCCAAGTATTGCTGAAAATATGACATTATAGAGCTGGCTGGATATCTGAAAGCTACAGACCTAGAATTGAGCTTCTGAGTGAAAACAGCAGCTGGCTGAGAAACGGGGGACAAAGAGAATGATGAATGAAATCAGGTTTTGATGTGGAGTGGAATATGGGGAGCAAATATTTTAGTTGTTTCGTAGGAGGATTTATTTCCTTCCAGTTCTTCAAAGAAAGTAAAAACAGCCCCTGATGCCATGCACACGTTTCAGATCTGACCACCAAATTGCCTTATTTACTCTTCTTTCATATGTTTCCTGTGAGATTTAGCCTTGTATCCTCGTCATGTGAGTAGTGGCCAAGCAGGTGCATTTTGTTATTTTGAATAAGAAGTCTATGAAGAAAGTTACATGACAGGAGAAACAAGAATTAATTCCTGTCCTTTTCTCATTTCATCTGCAAAAACCATGAAGAAAATATTGACTAAACTATTTATTTTGCTCAAAATGTGTATTTTTAAGAATGTATATATGTATACTATATATATAAAGAGCTTGCAACTATTTTGTATGTAATTAAGTTATTAACTTTCAAAAACCTATAGAAATGCAAAATATATAATTAATATCAATATCTTTGAACTTCATTTATATCTAGGTCATTGTTTCATTTACATGGAGCCTGAGATAATGAAGAACTATAAAATATGGAGTGTGTTTGTATTTGACATGGTCTTATTTAACCAATTCAAGAATATTCTTCTGGAAAAAATGCTCTGTAGAAAAATACTGCTAAAATTGGATATATTTACAGATTTATGTCAATTTTTCTCCTCTTCAAAAGTTATCCTCAAATGTTTAAAGGGGATAAAATAATCTGACAGTGCTATCAATATTGATCACCATTGCTGCAAAATTAGTTTAATTAGTGGCCTTATGATAATCTTTATTATTTACTATCAGTTCAGTAGTCCAAAGGTTACAAAATGATTTTTCCCAAAATCAAATTTATTTTTTTACCAAATAACCTAGCAAAAGAGAGACTTCAGAATAGTGTAAATACATCAAAAACACATATTTTTGAGCCTCTCAAATGTGTAATCATAGTCAATAGGCTTGGACTTTATTTTTTTTTTTAATTTGAAAGAGAATAAAATAAAAGGGGGCAGTACAGAGCAGATCAGAACAGGACAACATAGGCAACACAGTACTTTACATTAAGACAACTGGACATCAACAGTAGCTAACACCATATCTCTTACTCTGCTATAGTTGAGCATAGTTTCAAATGCAATAATATCAAACATAACACAATAGTATAAAGCCATGCATAGAGTGAAACAATTACAGGGCTTTTGAACCGAATAACAAATGGGCACTATAATATCTCATTTTTGATAAAAAAAATTTGTCTGAACTATCATACATATTCAAATTCCAATAAGACACAATGTGATAGATAGAACCAACGGTAGTAGAACAAAAAAAGCATGGTAGGACTTCTAAGAAGGATGATATTAAATCAGCAATAGCTGTCATAATGTTTTCTTCAAAACAGCTCTTCATATCATCACGTATGATATAGTCAAACAAACAGGATAAAACCATTCCAACTGATGATTGAAAACTTTGAAAGACTTCAAAGCTATGAGATGGAGCCTCATGCATACCATAAAGTCTTATATACTCTTATCAAATCTCATACTAAGGAGACTATATGGTATTTAAGGCTTGGACTTTAACAACACAAAATATATCACATTTGAGAATAGAAATGAATACAGAGTTAAGTCAGTGGAATGCAGTTCAGTGTATTTTTGTGAAGTATTTTTTCATTAATTGAATATAGAGGACTAGGAATATTCACTGCTCTGTGTTTTAAATTGTCATTTTATTAGGATTTGACCTTTCTAGATGCCTCAAAATCCATAATTCAATACTGGAATTATTATCTAAAAGTTTCCAAATTGATAGAAATCTGTGGAGGTTTATTACTACTTAATCTTGTAGCCCAGAAATACTTATAGTACTAAAACAAGCAAAGAAAATTCTTGTACAACCATTATTACAAAAGATTACATTTGTTTTAGTCTGTCAAAATTTTATAAATGTTCTAGGCACAGCTATGCAATATATGTATATATATTTACATATATATGCATATGTATGTATCAAATATAATTTATATAATATATATATATGAAATAAAAAGAGAAGAATAGACCACTGTACTAATTTGAATATATTATATATGGATAGAGAACTAGAATGAAGTGACCATGGTCTAATGAAGAATACTGAAATAAGAATAACAATACTATGTAGTTTCAGCAGTTCAAAAGATGGTATTTGTGCAAATATTTTTACTATCAATAAGACATAAAATTATATTAGAGAGAGGTAGTAAATTTTGATCTTGTAAGTTACCTGACAGGTGCTTCATTTTTGAATTTTTTAAAAGATAATCTTTTTGTATATTAGTAGATCAGAGATGCATGGTGGATTTGGGAAAGGTCATAAAATGGATATTTTCTTCACAGTTCTTGTGTCTTCCAGTACAAGCAAATTAAGTAAATCTTTCAAACTTTTAAACCTATTTACCAAGAAGGATAGTTTTATTCACTGCCAGTCTCCAGTTTTCCTAATTCACAAAAAATGTGAATAATAATATCCTTTGAATAATAATTGTTAAAAGGTCTTTATCCTGTATCATAATGAAGTACTAACTCAGGCTTAAAATGTGGATGCTTATGAATTTCATATCCATTATGAATTAGAATCTTCATACAGAGGAAAATATTTAAGTTGGATTCATATTTCAATTTCTGCTAGATATTTAAACAGCCCTGTACTCATTAATATAGCTATTGTTTATTCCAACTTCAAAGGAGACTATCATTTATCACTACAATACAAAAGGATAAGACAGTTTTATACTGGTAAATACAGAGCATTCCATATTTTAGTTGCTCAGTAATACTTGATGAATGTATATAAAAGTAATTCCAAATATTTAAATCACTTAACCAATTTCTAAATTAATATTTGGTAGTGAGGTTTGCCTTTCATACCAAAAACTGTAATGTTTTGCTTCACTGTAATGCACCTGTGCTCTCTTTGGGCTTGTTTCTGTTCATCCTTGGAGAGAAAAAAAAAATTGTCTGTTTTTCTGTTTTATTGAAAATACATTTTGAGATGAAATTTTGTTCCAATTCATTGTTATGTCTATATTATTCAAAAAATATAAAGACTTTTTCCAAATTTTGAAATGTGTTTATTTATGTTTGTATGTTGATCTCTGTGTGTTTACCATTTCCCCTTTTAACATGCTTAGAAAATAATCATAAATGTGTATACGAAGCCCAGCATGGACATCTTTATGAGCGGTTATTGTTTGTTTGACATTCAGCTAACTAAGCATTTGATCAGCCACAAGAAGCTCCTCTTGAATAGTAGTGTGATGAGTTGCTTAAAATTTGAGGACATCAGAACGTTCAGTATGGCATTGTATTTCTCTGTTTTGTTGCCATAACAAAATAATTGAATCAGGCTAAATGTATCTAAGAAGAGGTTTACTTCACTAACAGCTCTGGAGTTTTGAAACTATTGGTTTGATTATGGTAAGGATCGCAGGGCAGATGGGACAACAACATTGGAAGCATTTGTGGGAGGAGGACTTCATAATATCAGATTGGAATTCAGAGAGACCGAGTGATTAGGTTCAGATTTGCTCAGCTGGATCTCCAAAGAACTGAGTCCGGAACATCAGCATTGCCATGGTGACCTAATGATCTCCTCCTATGCTCTATCACCCAGTATGAAACCCTGAGGACCAAGCTTACAATATATGAACCCCTGGGGTTCATATACACAGTAGCTGACA
>PVJX010013934.1:0-46159 GCA_004027295.1 Dolichotis patagonum
GTCTGGAGAATGAGATGAAAGAGGAGAAGGGAATCACAGACCCTCAGGTTGGCAGGGATCCCTCAAGGTCATCTTGCCCGGCCATTCTGCTTACTACGACCCGGACTTCAAAGGCTCTTAAGTCCCTTTGAAGACGAAGCTGTCGACAGCACCACTTCGTGACTTGCACAGAGAGTGGATTCAAGTTTCAGGAGCTGGAGACACTGGGCCCTGCTCAGGCTGCAGGGACCGCACGTGGTGGGTGGGAGGAAAGGTGGCGAGAGAGACGAGGCACTTAGGAGCCAGATCCTGCCTGTCTGTCTTGGGTATGAGACTGCGGCCATGTTCCCAGCAGCCACCTCACCGGAAATGCCCGCAGGATGTAGAGAAGGAAAGAAAGGGCATCCATTGACTCACGGCTGTGGGAAGCTACTTTGTGCCAGACCCCACCAGGTGCCCCAGGTAGGTCCTCCAGGAGGTGCGACTTCTCACCCCATGTGTCCCTCAGCACCTTGGACCTCTGAGAGTTAAATGACTTGCCCGAGGTCACCCCGCTGCTACGAGCAAGGCAGGATACAAAGGTTAGCTTTGCCTCCCTGCAGGGGTCACTGCTTGCATGCTGGGCCACATTCTGCTGCCCCAACAGGTCCCATCCCTGATACACGGGTGTGATGGCCCCTTCGGAAATCCCGCATTTACATTTTTTTTTAAAAAAGGAATAGTTTTCTAATAACTTGCTCTATTTTTAAACAGGAAATGAAATATGAGAAAAATTGAAATAGCAACATATAATGAACACAAAATCAAACACAATCTGTAAAGAAAAGAATAGCATCTCATCCCAACAGCCGTAATGCAAGTGGGGGTTGATATTTCAAAAAGACTTTCCCAGGCCCCAGGACCCTGTGTTTGCATGGTTGATCCCACTTTGTGTATGCCATATTGCGTGCCCCTTTTTTTCTTGGCAAATTGTGTCATAAACATTTCCTTTGCTATTTCAAATTCCTTGTAAACATTTGGTAGCACAATCTTCATCAGTCTGAATGAGTTTATTTAACCAAGCTCCTGTACTTGAATATTTAACTCACTTCCATTCCTTTTTCAATACAGCCTTTTAAACGTCTCCAGACAGGTGAAGGCGGATGTAGCATCTCGCTCTGCATTCTTAATGACAGGCACCGACATCTCGGCCGCCCCCACCCCATGCCAGTTGCCCATTAGGCAGAGAAGACGAGGGCAAAAGAGACATCCGGGCACCTGCTGGAGGCTTCACACACCTTTTCCCGTTTGCTGTGTCTCTCTCCATGCGGAGGGAGGTGGGCTGTGTCCCCGGAGAAGTCGAGGATCATTGACACTGGACTGAGCAGAGCTGGGGTTCTATCTCAGATCTGGCTGACTCCTCACCAGGCTGCTCTCTCAGCCCCTGGCTGCTGCCTCCCAGGTGGGACCCTCAGCCCTCAGGCCTGTTCTGTGAGATGACTGTTGTGGTCCCCACCCAGTGGTCACAAAACTCTCTGCCACTTTGCAGAAAGCTTTTGACTGCTCAGGGCAGGGGGTCCCAGCCCTTTGTCTGGGGCAGATGTAAATTCCCGAGGGAAAACGCCCCCTGCAGTTCGTTGTGTCTACTGCACCGCCTTTTCCTCTGCATCCTGCCAGGGTGAGCCTAGAACCCACTCTAATTGCTATGAATTTCTTTTTAACAAAGCAAATAATTCACTATTTTGTTTTTCTACTTTGTGTTTAGTTAATAGCTAATAGCTTGGGGGAATCCTCCCGTTGTGTTGCAGTACCCAGAATGAGAACACTGATTTAGAACCCAAGTGAAAACCAGGAAGAAAGTTACAAAGATTTCAAGGCTGCCAAAAATAGCTCTTGGGAAACCTCTACTCTCAAGCACCTGTCTTTGGATGGTGGGAGTGGCTCTTGCTCCCTTAATCTGTTAAACAAGCACAATTGGTACTGCTGAGTATTGATAGCAGGCAATACTTGTATGTTAAAAAGGGCTCTGACAGAGAATAGCATCTGGCGGATCTGGTTCTCCACTCCTTGCCGGATGTGCAGGTGACTACATTTCCCAGAGTTCTTAACAGTAGGGTGAGGTCATGTGACTGTTTCTAGCCAATAGAATGTGAGGGGATGGAACAAGTGCCACTTCTAGTCCAAGGCATTTAAAAACCTTGTGAATTTTCCACACTGTCCTGTGCACTTCCAGGGAGGCCCTGGAATTTGGGGTAACACCATCTCAAAATGAAGATACCTCTATCAGTCCAGGCCTCTGAGTAACTCTGGAGCAGAGCCACCTGCCGAACTGCACCAATGTGCAACATCAGAGAGAAAGGAACTTTTGTTGTGTTGAGTCCTGGAGACTTCCAGGCAGATTTGTCCCTGGGGCCTCACCTAACCTATTTCTGACCAATGCAGGTCCTTAGCACAGGGCAGGGCCTCGTGCTTTCTCTCTGCCCCTTCCCTCAGTGACTTGGGTGGGCCAGCATAGTCAGGGTAGGTAGAGTGGAGGAAATTTCACCAAGCTGAAAAATCCCTTTTGCCTTAATATGAAGAAGCCTTCTGACAGTCCCAAGGACAGTACAGTCTCAAGGTCTGGGGTGAATCAGAAGAAAGTGTTCATGGCTGATAGTGACTGATGATGATTTTGAGAAAGCATGTTGACAGGGGTCCAGGAAGCTGAGTGTCTAAATGGTCCTCATAGAAGTACTCTTTCCTAACTTTCATCTAGCCACTCACATGGGTTCTTTGATCACTGAGTCCATTGTCTGGGGAAAATACTCCCCCCAAGAACCACACAGAGTGGCCCTGAATCAAGGCTGGCAGTTTTCTGAAGCTGTTGGTTTCAAGCAGGATCCTAAAGTGGTATCTTTCTATGGTCTGTTGGCCATTTTGGAGCTTTAGAAATGTGATGGGCAATTCATTAGAAACAAATAACTCCCCACCACCACCATGAGCCTGCCACCTTGGACACAGAGGAGAGGAAGTGATGCTCCTGGGGTTCGGCCGCCGTCAGGGGAACACCAATGAGCAGCTGCCCCACACCTCTCTGCCATCCCAGGAGCCTTGGATTGGAGGAACCCAGGTGCTTAGCCCAATCCCCTGCACTGTGGGACAGACAGCCAGTGTGGGAAACACCCAGGACTCAGCAACCAGCTCACTCAGAGGAATACAGAACGATGTCAAGAGAAAGGAGCAGAGTGCAGGCTTGGACCTCCAGGCCACCCAGAACACATCCAGAAGACATGAACACAAAAGAAAGTAGAAGTCACACACCTGCAATCCCTGAAATGATAGCAACTGAAGTAAAGAGACAACTTATTGCTTATGTATAATTAATTAGTTTTGCACGCCTGTATGTCACCCGGAAGACATCTAGGAGACACAGACATGGAGGAAATTGGAAGCCTCACACCTGAAATTTCTGAGATGATGGCAACTGAAGTAAAGAAGCAACTTAATGCCTGTGCTGTTTGATTGACTTTGCATGCCTGTGTCTGGTGGCCTGAGCACCTATTTAGAGGCTAACAATGTGCATTACAGTAACTATGGTTGATTTCCTACTGTCTTGTTTTTGTAATCCAATATCATTCCCATTGTTTTGCTTTGTTTTATTTTTAAAAAAAACCACACAGAACAGAAAATCTCCAAACCTATACCATTGGTACTGAATGTGTGCTTGAAGATGATTCCTAGAGATAGGCAGTAGGGTTTGCAATGGGGAGATTTTCTATGCTAGGTTGACCAGAGCTGGTACCCCATTGTTTGTTCAAATACCAACCTAGTTATTTCTGTGAGGATATTTTATAGAAGTGATTAACACTACAAATCAGCAGCCTTTAAGTGAAGCTGATTGCTCTTAATCATGGGGTAACTGTAGGTGGGTCTCATCTAATCAGTTAAAGGTTCTCAGAGCAAAAGCTGAAGTTTGCTGTAACATAGAAATGTTATAGTTTTCAGCCTGATCTGTACATTTCAGGCTTTCCAGCTTTCACAACTGTGCGAGCTAATTCCCTAGGATCCATCCATCTCTGTTTCTCCATTTCTGCCTCTCTGTTTTATCTTACTGATTCTGCTTCTCTGGAGAAGCACAATTCAGGGTTCCTCTTTCATGCTCCGGGGCTCCAGTGGCTGCCTTGAAGGATGTGTTGTGTTAAGGAAGATTCTTACAAAGATCACATCTAAGCTCAACGACCAATTACCAAAGGGAACACAAATTCCCTGAAAGATATCCCTGGGACCTAGGAGACACCACCTACCACAAACCTGTACCTTTGATGATTCACTGAATGAATGAGTGATCTTTTAGCAATGCCTGCCATGGGCACAGCAATGGGGAAATCTACCTCCACTGACTCATTTCACAGATGAGAAGACTGAGGACCCAAGGGGACTCTGCCCAGGGTGACATAGTTGCTTGCCAGGTGGCACATGCAAGTGGTAAACACACACCTGTCTTGCCCAGAAGTCTCCATTATCTCATCTCACAAAGGATTTGAAGGAGAATGGAGCTATTAGGGATGGGTTTCATCTGCTGGGAAAAGGAGGCCCCAGCCCTATTTTTGGAGAACGGCTTTGTGGAGAGACTTCCCGCCGAGACAGGATGGGCTTCTCACGTGTCCGGGCACTAAGCCCTCACCTGTCAGTGCAGTGCGGCCTGATGCCGGCATCTGTTGCAGGTGGTACTGAGAGCAGCAGGGGCTCCCCTAGTGGAGTCCCCATGTTAGCGCCCCTGCCCAGGGCATGCGCACTGCCTGCTTTGCCCGGTGCTGGAGGTTGGGGCCCACGGGGCTCAGGGCCTCTCCTGGGACCTGTCCACTGTAGGGCTCCAATGAGTGACTGAGGAGTGCCCAGGACAGATGGAGATGGGAGTAGAGGGGAGGCAGAGGTACCCAGGCCCCTCTAGAGTTGGGAGGGCTCCTCTTCCTGTCAAGGTCTGAGGTCATCGGGACCATGGGAGTGTGGGATCACTGCGTCTATCCCGGACCTCTCAGGCTGGCCTCTGTAGATGGGCTGTTTTCATTCTCAAAGCGCAGGGCTGGCTTTATCACTGGCGGAGGCTCTTGTCCAGTTCTCTGTCCCTGTGTACCTGCTACCCTGAGGAGCTGTAGCTCTCTCCCGTTATAACCCAGGGCCCCATGCGAGTGTGTGCCCTGGCTCTGGCTCATGTGAGACCATTTGAAATAAATTCCCTTCCTTCATGCTTGCACCTCTAGAAAGTGGGTGAAAATAATTCTGTTGTAAGTTTGTTTACGGAGTCAGTGTGTGAATGTTTATAAAGCTCAGTAAGCAAGGCCTGGTATACAGTAAGTGCTCAGCAAACACCAGCTACCATTATGGTGGTGGCATAAGACAGTGGGTACTAAGACAGTACCCACCATCATGTCTGTATTCACTGCCATCATCTATGTTCTCCCCACTCCCACGGGGTGAGGTCAGAAGACCAGGAATTGGCACCCATTTCTCAGATCATGTGAGGCTCCACAAGGCGGAGTGACCTGCTGTGATTCAGCTCATCAGGGGTGAATTTTCCTTGAGGTCTACTCCGTGTACCAGAAGGAGGAGAGGTTCCCAGCTCCCCGGGAGAGGGAGGATCGGAGTTATGACTGGGATTTCCCTGTATTTGTTGTAGTGCTGGGAATTCTCCCATCAACCAGGGCTCTGAAAACATCTTCCAGGTAATGGAGGAAAGTAATTTTGACTTTCCCCCCCTGGTTTTCAGAAAGTGGCGTTACTTTTCTTCCACCCGGGATAAGATAGCTAGGGGTGTGTGGTGTGTACACACGTGTGTATATGCATGTGTGAATGAGTGTGTGTGGAGGGGAGGAGCTGGTCTTGGCTTCCTCCGAGGCACAGCCAGGGGGTTCCAGTGGCAGACAGCAGGGCAGGAGCTTAGCTGACCCGGGAGCCACCAGTGGCCTCTCAGGGTGGCCTCTCAGGGTCTGTCCCTAGGGGCACTGCATCAGTGCCTCGGGTCCCAGCCAGAAGTGGCTCGTTGTGTTGTCCAGCTTCAGACAAGAAGCTGCTCCCTGCAGCTGTTCAGCACATCCTGGGGGCTCCCCTCCCATGAATAGAGCAGACAAACTCATTTCAATATTAGCAGAAGTGAAAGAGGATTAAGAAGTTAAATCTGTGGTAGGAGGAAAAAGAAGTTCATTGAATACACTTCAAAGCCAAATAGCAGTGACTTCCCCATCCTCTGCTGGTTTCGGATTATCCTTGCCTGGGTTCCCATCTGCCCGCCCGCGTGGGTTATCTGCATCTCTGTGAATGTCCTGTGTGGTTCCAGGAGGGACTGGGTCTGGCTTCTCTGCTAGGGTGGGGCCTGGCCAGGGCAGGGAGGCGCCTCCCTCTGTTGGCAGCCTGAATGTGTCTAATGGGCTTGGGCAGCAGGAGGGAAATCAGGGTCCTTTGATGAAGCTCCAGGTGCAGCTGGCTGGAGGGAGCATCCATTCTGCAGGACATGCAGGAAGAGAGGAGGAGGTGCCGATCCACAGAGGATGCTAAATTCTGGGCTGGGGTTCTCCGGGAGAAGGGAAGGCGGGTAGCACAGGAGAAGGGAAAGAAGTTCTTAGAGCAGATGAAAACCCTCATTATCACTGTCAAGAGACCACTGATGGCCCCATGACTCAGCTGCACAGAAAACTGATGCTACTTGGGTGTTCACTCATTTTTCTGGGTCACTGGTACCTATTGATTTTCGACAACGCGGTAGGCAGTGTGTTAGGTATGAACGATCCCAGGGTAAACCAGGCAGATGCTGGCATCTCCACACCCAGGGAAGAGTAGAGCAACCAGTTATGACAGCACTGCAGCAGACTGACTTTCATAGGATCTGTGGGGTCTGGGGCAGGGCAAGTAGCTTTGACCTGAAAAAGATGGGTATTTAAAGAAGGCTTCCAGGGAGAAGTGATGTATAGACTCAGATGTATAGACTAAAGAATGATAATAATCACAACAGTACCTCTTCACGGCACTTATTAGGTGCTAAGTGAAACAGAGAGAGCAGGAGACCTGGGCAGAGTGAGCCATGAGCCCTCCATGCAGGTGTGGTTGGGCTTAGGTTCCTTCCTTTTGGTAAGATTTAGGGGCACCCGATAGTCATCTCAACATCAGTGCCAGCAAAACACGAGTACTAGACAATGCTGAGGATGAGCAGGGCCTTGTGGAAAGGTGAGAAGATGTCTCCGAGGGATACCGGCCCTGTGTGTTGGTGGGGAGTGTTCTGGGGAAAGGGGTGCTGCAGCCAGGACAGGCAGCCAGGCCAAGCCAAGGCTTAGAAGGAGTTGGATAACTCGGAGAAGGGCAGGATGGCCAAGGTCAGGGCTCCAGGGGCTCAACAAACAAAGGCTTTATTAGATAGGTGGAATTTTCTCACCTACAAGATAAGATAAAACAAGGCCATAGTACCACTAGGCTCTGTTTGTACTCCTCTGATGGGGGCCTTTGTTCTGCTAATTTTAGAAAAGTTACAATTAACTGGTGCTTGCAAAATTACACTAACTACACACCTCGAATTCCTATTGGCCACTTCTAAATCAGACTTTCCTACTTGTAATCCCACAAGTTAAGCTCAGTTTGGCTGAGACTAGTCATTTTCCTGTATAAAAACCCCTAGACAAAGAGTTCCTGTGGAAACCAGCAGGTCAGCTCCAGGCCCCTCCTGAGTTTATTGCCAGGGGCTTTCTGCTTTTGCTTTCTGCTTTCTGTTTTCTCTGCAAGAAATACTTTTGCTCAGTTGTCTTTTGACTCTGCCTTGTAATTCCTTCTGGACTGGGAGAAAGAACCCACCGGTCACATGGTAACACTGATGTGCATTTTCTCATTTTGTCTCTATAACACCTTTATTGTTGCCTCTGCTTCTCAGATGAGAAAACTCAAGCAGAAGGAGGTAATTCATCAAGGTCACAAACCAAGAAGTGAGGGACACTGAGGAAGAGGTAAACAATGGAGAAAAAGAGACTCAAAGATATGGTGCTTCCAAACTGGGAACAGCCTCTGTGAAGTGACGGAGATGGGAGGGAGCAGGGCTGTAACGGAAAGTCTGAGGACAGATGTGCAAGTGGAGAGTGTGGAGCGGGTTCCATGGGGTCCTCCCCTTGAAAGGGGTGCAGCCCGGGGAGGAACAGCTCATGTGGGGAGGGCTACAAAGGTAGGACCATCCTGGGTTGTCCATGGATGCCCAGGAGCCTGGGGACCTGGAGCAAACCTCGAGGGCAGGGAGGTCTTAGAGACCCTGGGAAGCCGAGGGGATCCCACCTCCAACCAGGGGGACACTGCGTGTGGTTGAGTCAGGGTTACAGTGTCATGAGAGGAATCCTGCTGCTCCTGTGTCTTAAGGAGTGGAGAACACGGAACCTGCCTCTGTCCTGGGATCTGAGCAGCCTAGGAGAGCTTAGTGCCTGGTCACCAAGAATCCAGAGTCAGAAAGGAAGGTCTGGGTTCAAATCCAGATTTCACTGTGTGTGACCTCTGTGAGCTTGGACACAAGACCCAGCCTCTGGATAGAGGCTCCCTCATCCCTAACATAGTGTAGTGATGCTGAAGGTCAGCCCAGCACCCTAGGATACTCCTTTTCCTCCAAGTATTCACCCACCATTAGGAGACCGGCTTATATAGGTGAGGTCTGAGCCAATCAGCATACAGTATTCCATCCAGTGGCCCAATCAGATGGAAGACAGTAGCGTATGGCATGGTTACTAGTGGCTGTCTTTTCCTTGTTTCTTTCTCAACCGCTGGGTGGGAATAGTAAAGTTTCTCGCTTTAGTAAGTGCTGGCAGCCGTCATGTGGGCAGGAGGAAGCCAGTATGAAGAGGGGTTCCATCCCCATGACGGGGAGGGTGTCTCCATTGCTGAAGCCCAGTTGGGCCCCCCACATCTCTCATTGTAGCTAAACCAGTGCGTTGGTGTTTCCATCCAATCAGCAGGTATTTATTGAAAGTCTGTTGTGACCCCAGGAGGCGCTGGGGTGTGTGGGAGAAGCAGCGTTAATGAGCAAAGGCTTCCGAGTGAGATCCCTCTCTAGCTGGGGGACGGAAATGCGGAGTGAACAGTGAAAGAAGAGAATATCAGTGACAAGGGCTACAAGCCCATAGCCTGGGGGAGATGGGAGAGACTGAGGGGACATCAGGGCAGGGGACCATCGCCAATCAGAGAGGATCACCAGCAACATCTAGGAAGAAGCAACATTTGAGCTGAGGCCTAAAAGGGCAGCGGTGAGCCAGGGTGAATGTTACTGCAGCGCCTGACACCCTGTCACCCTTCCTGGAGCCCAGGAAGTGTCGAGACCCCTCCCCTACACACACGCGTGAACACTTGTGTGCTCTGCCAGCTTCTCATGATCACTAAAGGTTGTTAGCAAGAGGCAGCACCTTCCACGCAGGCTCAGAAGAGGAGGACCCCGGGCCAATGTTGGGTGGGGCAGGAAGAAGGAGGCAGCCCTGGTGTTCATGCCTAGGGGCTGGGGCTCGGTGTCTGGTGCCTGCTGTGTGATGGGTGACACTCTCAGGGGCCCAGAGCCAAAGATGAGCGACTCCTTTTGCCTGCACTGGCCTGTGGCCACTCTCTGGAGCAGGAGGAAGGTGCTCTGGGGAGGGGACAGGTTCACTTGCCTCTCTCCACTGACCCAGGGCAGGGGCAGATGCTCCTCCCTTAGCACAAGATGGGGAGCTGGGTCCTGGTGAAAGGTGCTGACCTACTAGGTGCCCTTCTTCCCTTCTTGGGGGGCCCGAGTAGCAGTGAAGAAAACAACGTGAGGTTGGAACCATTTCCCCACTTTAGAAACAGGGAAACCAAAGCATGAGGTAATTAAGCAATGACATAGAAGTGCGCAGCGTGGAAATGACACAGCTGGCCCTGAACCCACGCTCCTAGCACTCACGGTGGGAAACTGCTTTCACTACAGCAGAAAGACCAAAGGCTGAAGCCAGTGTTGTGCTGGGTAGAAAGCGCTCTGCAGGCGGCACGGGCACGGTGCCCTTTGATCACAGGGGCCATTGGACTGTCACCTCTTCCTTGAGGGAGGCTGGGACATTCCGTGTTGAGCGTGTGGTTTTAGTATGACTCAGATGCCAACAGAAAAGAGGACGACAGCCACAGAGAAGACCATTTGTCACCTCCACTCCCAAGAGGAGGGACCACATGAGGACACTTGAGGGGGGGCAGGTGGCGTAGGTGAGGGGGCCATGGGAGACTCGTGACTGCAGCTTGGTGGACAAGCAGATGAGTGAGTGGGGCAGATGCAGAACTGGCGAGTGTGTGAATCGGGTCAGCAGCTCGGCGGTGCAGGGACCCGGGGCCCGCAGTGTGGGGATGAGGACAGGTGTGCCAAGGTGGCTGCGGCCAGGTTCTGCTGGGGTGGTTTGCGTGTGGGAGGACGCTCCTCTCTGGAGATTAGCTGGCCATCTGTGGGAGCAGCAGTCTCTCCCTAGGCACCAAAAGGCTCCCAAGATGACAAAACACCCAGAACACAGTAATAAAATGTAGTTAACGCTCATCTCAGAGCTGAGAAGTACTTTCTAATCCGCAGTGTTTGAAAAGAAAAATGTTTGTGTTCCGAAAACCACTGTCAAACAAACCGCCTCACAGTTTGGAAGCGTCAATTAGGCTGCGAGCTACAGGGAGGGGTGGGGGGGCCTCCAGCACAGCGGAGGCATGAGGGGAGACAGAGGCACGAGGCTCTCAAAGTCACTGCTTCCAGTTGTCACAGCTTTGCTGTCCACTCACGGAGCGACCTTGTCTACCGACCTATGCAAGCTGAGCCTCAGTTTAGTACCACCTTGGGGGTCACAGTTCTGGGGTCTGGAGCCAGGTGGCTTCTGCCACTTATTAGCTTAGTGACCTAGAGGAACTTATTAAGCCTCTCTGTGCCTCAGTTTCCTCAAGCAGAAAATGGGAATAATGACAGAATCAACCTCCTGAGCTGCCATAATGAACACCTAAGTTAATGTCTCTTAGGCATTGTGGACATATAGGGGACACACACACACACACACACACACACAAACACACACGGCTACCAGTATTAGCTGCGCCAATGGCACTGAGCCAGATCGTACCACTTGCCCAGAGCTCTGGTGGGAATGAATTTGGACCCGCCTTCAGCAGAGTGTGGAGCCGGGTGTGGAGCAGGCTCCCAAAGCATCCTGAGTGTCCCACACTTCCCAGCTCCCTCCGCCACTGCCATCACAGCAAGCGGTCCCACCACGGTCCGCAACAGGGGTCACCAGGGGGCACTGCCTCCTCCCAGGGCTGAGGGCAGCTTGGCAGCAGAGCGCTTGCCTAGCTTTGTGGGAAGTCCTGGGTCCCATCCCTAGTGCTGCCAAATAAAAATAAGTTTTAAAAGTAGGATAAAATCACACACACACACACACACACACAAAACCAGAGCATGTGATGAGAGAGGCTCTGTAGATTCGGCTTTTTCTCTCAACAGGCGCCTCAGTGGAGCAGCTGTCCCCACCCTTCACCCGACCCTGCTGTCCCAGGGAGGGAGAGTGGGGGGTGGACAGAGTGGGGACAGGCCGGGCGGGGAGGTGCAGACACCCACAAGCTGGGAGAGCTCGGCTTCTCACACAGTCATTATCTTCTGTTTCCTTCCTTTCCCTTTTTACATTAAATTGTTTACAGTTTATCTCTTTGCAAAGTTTTATATATTCTCAGTTCTCAATTTGAAAGTCCCAGGCAATTTAGAAAGACAAGAGAAAGAAAAAAACTCTTCCCTGGAGTCTTATCACTGGAAACAAGTACTGACCACGGCACACCACACACACACACACACACACACACACACACACACACACAGATTGGATCGAATCAAATACTCTGCCAGTTGCCTCTTTCAGTCAGTGACAGCAGCAGAAAGCTTTCAGTATTGATGAGCCTGGACACACATCGCCATTCCAACCACTGGCTGGGACACTGGCTGCACTGCTGTTTATCTCGCCAGGCTTGATGAGTGGACACTGGGCCCGTCCTTTATGCGCTGCCTTCAACAGTGCTCATTACCTGTGGTGCTGGGGCAGAGGTATGGCTCAGCGCTGGAGTCCTGGCCTAGTGTGAGCAAAGCCCTGGATTTGATCCCCAGCACCAGAAAAAGGAATATATAGCAGATGTAACTTTCCCACTGGTTTGGGATTATTCTTAGGAGTAAAAGGTTTTCCCAATTTGGCATATTTGCTCATTCATTCATTCATTCATTCATTCAAGGATGCTATTGAGTGTCTACTACCATACCAGACACCAGGGTCACAGCCATGAGGAAGAGGGGGCCAGGCACTTGCAGGCAGTGACAAAAAAGGCAGCAAATTGCAAATAACATAGCGGTGTTGCCATTATTTGCTGAGGACCAGGCAGAAGTCACCGTCCTAAGAGTGCCTGGGACCACAGGCTCAGCAGCTCTGAAAATCCTAGAAAGGACATGCTTCAAAGGTGGGAACTTTTTGAGTGGCCAACATGATACCAGGAATGGAAAACTCCACACCATGAAACTTGATTTCCTGTACAAAATCATTCAAAGTATTGTGGCTGTGGGCTGGGCATACATAAAATGTAGATGAATATTGAGGTTAGTCGTGGTTCCCATACCTAGGATGTCTTAGTGTGTGCATACAAATATTTCAAAGTCAGAAGAAACCTGCAGTCCTCGTAGCCCCGTGTGTTTAGGATAAGGGTTAACTGGTGTGCGCTATGATCACCCCCACTTTAGCGGTGAGGAAGTGCAGGTGCAAGGGGCTAAGCGCATTGACTCAGGGTGTTCTGGAAAGCACTCCAGGAGGCCCCTCTCACAGCCCTGCAGGGCGGGCAGCTGCCCTGTGCTGACTGTGCATTTCTAGGGCCTCATTAGTCAATTGCTTATTCATGCCGCTTATTTCCTTATTAACACGGGTGCTGCCAGGGGAATCCTAGTTCTCACCAGTAAATGGGATCAGCATGTGTACCTCTTCAGGGAATGGTGGGGACTTAAAGGAAATGTCGAGGAAGACACCTCCCCAGTGTGTGGCATGTAGGATCCTTGATAAATATCCTTTAAAAAGAAGACATGATGACTCCCAAGAGTGCTGTGGACAAATCTAGGAGTGATCACTAAACACAGGGTGAGAAGGGACTTGTATCTCTTTCTCCGAGGGGGTCTTGGGGTCGGGGGTACCCCTGGCTCTTGGCTCTGATGGACCCAGGGACCATGGGGCTGGGCTGTTGTGAGGTGGAAGCTCGGGGAGAGTTAGAGTTGGGACAGCCCCAAGGAGGGATGGCAGGAGGGACCCAGTAGCCAGGGCTTGGGAATCAGGGTGCCACTGAGGCCCAAGTACTGGAGGACACATCCTCATAGTGGGAGGCTCAGCTCGCAGGCCCGCCGTGGCAGGCTGTGCCAGGTACCGGAAGATGACGTGGCAGACACATGGGGTCCAGTGATGCAGGACACTTCCCTTCCAGTGGCTGGAGGGCAGCCCCTGGACAGAGGAGACACTGAGGCTGGGACACCAGCCAAATGTGCAGGTGGGGCAGCAGGGTTGCTGGGGACAGAAGGGGCTGGAATGAGAGGGGTTTAAGGCCATAGAATCCACTGTGGAGGGAGAGAAGACTGGTGCTCAGGTTCCTCTGGGCAGCTTGGGCAGGACGCAGTCAGAAGCTGGAGCAGAGGGGACCTAGTGGAGGGGAAGACCAAGGAGTGTGTGGGCGGAAGAGTCCACAGGGTTCCAGCTTGGATGCGGCCTTGAGGGAGGCGGAGGCCCTGGACTGACTGGGTGGAGGGACGTCACTGCCACTGAGACAGAAGGTGGGACAGGCACAGGTCGTCAGGGCTTCAGCTTTAGGCATTTGGACCTCCTCTGTCAAGTCTGCACTTCCTCCCGGCAGGGCTGCGTCAGGGGAGGGAGACACCCACGATGGGAAACTTCAATTCCATGAGCCGCTGTTCCCCCACACAAGAGCAGAAACTGCTGTATCTTTGTTTATCTAGCTTTGAAAGCCGTGTTCTGTAAGCCCACCCAGGCCAGGGGAAGGGAGAGAGACGGCATCTCTCCATGGGCTGAGAGTCAGGAGTTGGCAGATGCTTGGTAACTGCCACTAGTACTTACCTGGTGGATGCAGACTGAGCTAATGAGTTAAAACGTGGGAAGCATTAAAACAGGACCTGGCATCTAATGAGTGCTTAGTGGGTGCCAGGAGCGATTTGATTGTCATTGAGGTTGTTGTTATTGTTATGTTACTGTGGTCGCCACAGAAGACGTGGGTTCCAGGTCAAGTGGTGGCGGTAATCAGCTCCCTGAGGCCCTCCTGTCTTGCTTCCCTCCACCCAGAGGTCTTATGTATGATGACGTCCTCTCTGATCTCTCCCCAGTTTATGGCACCCATTGATATCATTTCCCCCCTCTCACTTTTCCCCTCCCTTCCCCAGCCCTGAGGCAAAGAAGCTCTGGAAACTGTTTCCTGACTGATATGTGCAATTCCAGGGGCGCCTTCCGAGCTGCGATATTGTCACTACTAATTTAGTGTCATTAAAACCCAGCCATTATTAGCAACTCCTCAAACACGTGGATGGCGCCGCTCCAATTCCAGCAGATGAAACTTGGACTTTGCTGGCTGCAGTGGTAAGGCGACCCCCTGTGGGCTTCTCAGGCCTTCTTGGCCTCTGGGAGGCTCAGACCCAGGGCCAAACCTGCCACTAAGGTCTGAGTGACATTGATTTTCACCTTGACACTCTGAGCCTGAGAAACCCTGAAACCGCCACACCAGGCACAGCCCTCTGAGCCTCAGCTTGGTAGCTTATGAGCTGGGTGATCTTCACCAGGTTCTTCTTACCCCCGAAGACTCAGTTTACCCAGCTGTGCA
The DNA here is from genome assembly GCA_004027295.1 of Dolichotis patagonum. Lineage (NCBI taxonomy): Eukaryota > Metazoa > Chordata > Mammalia > Rodentia > Caviidae > Dolichotis > Dolichotis patagonum. The sequence continues at coordinate 14,812 of PVJX010013934.1, forward strand.
TGGGTGAGAACAATGACTCACTAGGGCAGGTGCTAAAAATGCATATTCCTGGGCCCCTCTGCCCCCCGCTTCTCCCACTGAACTGAGGAGGGGCTCCCTCCTGTCCTGAGATGAGGCTCAGGTGGGGGAAAAGGCTGAGCACTAGGAGTGAGGAAGCCTCGGCCCCCGGCCTGAGTCCTGAGGGGCCCCAGTGGGAATCATGGAAAAGAAACACAGACGCTCACGGCCCACTGCCCAGCAGCAGGCAAAAGTCCGAAGGGAGTTAGCACTGCCCCTGGTTCTCATAGAGGTCACATGGGTTGTTTGCCCAAGGGTGGCTCTAGGAAGGAAGGGAAATTTGGGGGGGGCAGGGAGTGGAAGCAGGGAGAGCAGGGATCTAGGTTGTAGATCCCAATTATGATGAAATTGGGGAAGAGCTGGAAGCCCAGAGCCCGGAGTGGCACCTTCTCCTGCAAGCTGAGGGTCAGTTGATTTGGGACATTGAATGTCCACCATTACTTGCTATCAGAATAGGTTCCCTCGTCCCTCCAGGCTATGCCAGGCTTGTCCAGCCCCATGGCTGACCACTAACTTTTCTGATCATCTTAGAGCTCTACCTGGCTAATCCCTTTGCAGGAGACTGGCCGAGGCCTCTACTGCCTGACCACCACTGCAGTGCAGTAAAGCCGTGAAGAGGGAGACGGTGGGTGGCTTTTCCACCAGCCACAGCTCTGCCACAGTGTGGTCTAAGCTGTGTGATGTTAGGCAGGGTGGCCGACCTCTCTGAGCTTCCTTCCTCCTGGTGATAGGATAGGAGTGATGATTCCTGGCCACGCCCAGCTTCCTGGGCTGTTGTGAACCTCCACAGTTGCAGACTTGCTTAGCAAGTGGCCAGGCCCCTTTGGATGAGGTGGTAACCAACAGGGAACTTCCTGAACAGATGCACAAGGTGACAGTCCCCACCTCTTCTCCTTTTCCACTTCCTTGGTCCTGATTAACCCGACTGTTATGGAAAACCTTGATGACTGCTCCAGGCCTGAGTCCCAGGCTGACTTTCCTGCTGTCCCCCAAGATCTCCGCACAGCATCCCAGAGTCATCAACCTGGCAGGCAGAGTGTAGATGAGATGTAACATCCTCTCCTAAGAGCCTGAAGCAGACCAAAGGAAGGAGGGTGGGGGTGACCTCAACAGTGGTCACAGGCTGGCAGGCAATGGGTACACAGCCATGCCCCACTGCACCCCACCCACGACTATTATGTCTCCATCGAGCTGCGAACATTCCGTAAGGTGACTGACTTGTCCTGCTGTGACCGGGATGGTCGTGGTTTTACGACAGAATGCTCCATATCCCAGGCAAACCTAGACAGTTGGTCTCCCAAACCTCAAGGCACTTCCATTTAAAGCAGGACTTTGGAGCCATATTCTGGGTTTGAGGCCCAGCTCCGTGACTTGCAAACTGTGTGACTGGGGCTCAGTTATTTACTTTTGCTGTGCTTCAGTGTTCTTATCTGTAACAGGGGACTAATATACCCCATCTCATGGAGCGCCCGTCTGTTCGGCTGGATCATGCAGGCAGAACTCTTCACAAGGGGCCTGCGCCCAGCAGCTGCTGGGAAACGCCGGCTATTGTTGCTTTTCAAGCCTCCTTTTTGTTACTGGATCCATCTGCTCACCACTTGAAAGCCAATACTTGGGAGACAGGAGTTGGAGGGCAGGAAATTAGGTTTACTCAAGGGCCAGCCTTAGCAGATAGAAGGTGACTTGGTCCTCAAAGCTCCATCCTGGGACACTCATGTACACAAAGGACTTTTATGGGGAGGGAAGGGAGGTACAGGAGGACAGAGGCAAGAGGGTTACCTGCTGAGTGGGGTCTTTATCATCCAAGGTGTGTGTCTCCTTTTATTCTACTTCCTGTCCTTTCTTTCCTTCTGATTGGAACATTGCAATTGACATTGACCTCCCATGTCTAGTTATTGTAATTCTTTAGACAGACATATGGCTTTTCACAGGACCAGAATAAGGAAGGGATAGTACATTCTCATGTTATCTGAGGGTCGCCAAATATTCTGGGTTCTCTGAATCTAAAGAAAGATTACTTAGCAGTTAACATCTTCATTATTTCAGTGTGGCTTTCCTTTAGAACTTGGAATACTAGGCAAAGGAAGGGGAAGTCAAAGGACAGCTTAGGAAAGGGGTGGCCACACTTATCCCCAAGGGGACATTATGTGACACCTGCTCACCTTGTACGGCACCCACTGGGTGCAGGTCCTGCGTGTGGGGTACACAGAGATGAGAACACCCTGATCGCACCTTCATCAGGGAGCTGAGAGTTCCATGTAAATAATGACCATAGCTAGTAATCAATGCACGCCAGGTTGCAGTGTAAAAACAGAGGCTGGATCGCTCAACCCAGTCCTCAGAACAGGTAAGTTTCATGCTGTAAGGTGGATGCCTCCATGCACTACGGAGAAGAAACCCCAAGCCCCGAACCGAAGGCTCCGGCGGGGTTTCGGAAGGAAGCACTTGTTACAGTGAGGAAGAGGTGAGTAGGGGCAGCTCTTGGGAAGAGACGATTTTTGAATGGGACTTAAGGAATGGGGAGAATTGGATACCAGGTGTGACAAGAGGCAGAAACATGGGTGACAGGCGCTGTGGGAAAAGCCGGGGTTGATAGGCTCATGGGGCCCGATCTCAAGCTATGTGACCTCAGTAACTGGCTTTGCATTTCTGGGCTCCAGTTTCCCTCATCTATAAGACAAAGACTCTAAGGAAAGGTCCCAGAACAGTCCTACAGCACAACAGACACAAAGGTGATTTTAGGGGTCAGGGAGGACAGCTTTAGGGGGCTCACGTGAAGGGTCTTTTGTGCAGTCAACAAACTTTCACGGAAGGCTTGGCATGTGGAGGGGGCACTTGACTCTTGGAGTTGACATTCTAGGGAGCATCGGCTGAGAGGGCAAACAGTGAAGTCCAAGTAGTGTGGGTCAGTTGGAACCTGCTGGGTGTATAAAGAGAATAAAGGACAATAATGTGGATGAGACTCTGGAGCTTCTAGGGGAAGACCTAGACGTTCTCAGTAAGTAGTTAAACCCCGAAGAGTGTGGAAGACTTGTGCAGTCTATTACCAGATCCAGGGCCAGCTGCTCACCGCTCAAAAGTCAATGCTTGGAAGACAAGAGTTGGGAAGGGAGTTGGGTCCATTCAAGGGCTGGCCGTGAGAAGTTGGGGGTTAGGGTTATCAGGATCTTGGATGGGTGGAAGGGGTTTCAGAGGAAGGTGCAGGGGAAATAGACAGGATGTCCCCATGCTGACCAAGGTCCAGGGTATATCTGCACCCCCTTTGTTTTTCTTTTTCCTCTGGCCAGGATGGCAGTGGACCTCCACCTCCTGGGGCCAGCTTCTGCGGTTCTTTGGCTAGAGCTATTACCTTTCTGCAGGTTAAACCTCACAGCAGTTTCCGTGTTTCATTGCAGCTGATGCCCGGAACTAAAGAATAAGCAGGGGTGCTGTGTACTCTGATATGATCTGAAGGTCACCAGATGTTCTGGGCTCTGTAAATTTACGAGGAAACATCTTAATCATTCCAGTGCAGCTCCTCTTTAGGATCCAGAGCGCGTGCACAGGAAGGGGGCACAACCTTGCCAAGGACAACCCGTGAAGAAAGGAGTGGCCACTGCGCCGAGCTCAAGGTGGACTTGCTCCGCCCTGCCTCCCTTGATTCCGCCCTCGTGATGCTCCTGATGGGGGGGTGAAAACTGTGTGCTTTTGACACAGTTTGATGAAGAAGTGGGCAATTGTGAGGCATGATGGGATAAAACTCTGACCCAACGGTAATAAACCGGGCGGAGAGGTTAGCAAGACCTGTTTGTTCTGATTCTTCCCTGTGTCTTGGGTGCTCAGAGATAAGATGTCTCTTTCCTTTGGGGACAGGGTGAGCAGCTCTCTGATGAGGATCTGTAACCTGCTTCAGAGGGAGATCTGAGAAGGTTTCCTAGGCCTTGTGATCCTCTTTTGTAGAGAAGGCCGGGGAGAGGGGAACTGTGTCTGTGCTCTTCCGCAGTTCTCTCCAATGCCAAGGGGCTGTGTTTGTGGGGAGCACACACTGGTCCCCATCCTCACATGCAAGGGTTTGCTATCGTCACTCGATCGACAGGAAATCCTGGGAGAGTTCAGTGGGAGGGTGCGGCCGTCAGATGTGTGTTGGAGAAGATCACTGCCACAGAGTGGATGACCACAAAGCCCAGACACAGCCCCAGGTTCGGGCAGCTCTTAGAAGAGGGCCCTGGAGCGGGAGGAGCTCTGGGAGTGTGAGCCAGGGTCCCTAGGGGCTGCTGCAGGCTGAGGTTCCTAAGAAGGCAGCACCAGGCCTCCACGATTGACCAGAAGTCCAGCCTTCACTGTGGGGTGTCTTTGGGGGTGTCACTTCCGGGATGAGCTCATGCATGGGACCACCTATCCCTTAATACCAGAGGAGTCCTAGGGCAGAAAGCGAAGACACACATGGGACCCTTGGAGGCCCGGTAGATCAGACCGCCAGAGAGCCGTGGGTGGAATCAGCAGAGGCAGAGGCGGGAGGATGGGAGGAGAGAGATACGATGTTCGATGCCTGGGAAAGGCCACTGCTGCCAGCCAGGTGAGCAAGGAGGGTGACACGGACTAAGGCGACAGCCAAGGACATGGAGAGAGTGGGTGAGTTCCAAGGGTTTCAGAGTTCGATCAGCAGATCTTGGGTCTGGGTTTGGCTGCAGGTAGGTTCTCGGGTAAGCAGGAGAGGGCCTGGAGATGCACCCCTGTAATTCCAGCAGTTTGGGAGGATGAAGCCGAATCGCAAGTTCAAGTCCCAGCTGGGCAACCTAGCAACTTATTAAGACCTTGCCTCAAGATGTGAAAAAAGGGACGAGGAAGTTAGAGCAGTGCAAAGGCCCTGGGTGTTGGATCCCTGGTATCCATGAATGAGAGAGAGAGAGAGAATATATATATATACATATCGATGAATTCCAGGGGTGAGAGCAGAGCAGGTGAGATGGCTGGGTGCTTGGCATCACCCGTGATGATCTGGGGGTGCCTCCGAGACATCTCAGGGATGGTGTTGGACCAGCAGCTCAATGTATGGAGGGGGAGCTTGGGAAGAGGTCCAGGCTGGACCCATAACCCATGACTCGTGGGAGTTTAGGTGGAAGTTGAGCCATAGGTGAGGGTGAGATCCCCTGACAGAGGACCCAGGGAGGAGCCTCTGGGAGGCTGAGAGCCAGGGGAGGTCCCCATGGCCACCTGCAGCCCCCCCCCAGCTCTCCAGGCCACCCCCTCAGCCTGTCTCCCAGGAGGGAGTGACATTTCAGCACTGTGATTCTAATTGAATTTAATTGTCTCCTCCAAGTTGCTCTAATACCTTTTCAAAGTCCCCTGAAATTAGGGAACATCGATAACACCCCTCCTCGGGGTTTAATCCGTGTCCTCCCTGAGAACAGTGATTAATTTTTTACAAGCTAATCATATCTCTTAGGCAGGCTGTCAGCGGAGGGCTCGTCATCTCTCATCAATAATGAAGCGATCCTGGCGCCCAGCACCCTGAAGCCTCCTGCATAATTCACTGGGAGGACTTCAAACAAAAGAGCAAGGGGGCCTGGGGACGGGCCCCCCTAATCTCCTCCATCCTGATTATCTGTGGGGGCGGGGCGGGGCTGCAGGGGATGTAAACTGATTGATGAGTGCACATCTGGTCCCCTTTAAAATGCTCTCGCCTGCCTCTGCTGCCGTTCATCCCTGCCCAGCCTGCCTGCTCCTCTGGCTGCCTCATTCCTACCCTTTTCTCTCAGTTCCCTGCCCTTCACTGTCCTCTTGTTCCTTCCTAACTGTGACACCACTTCACGTGGTCTTTTGGCTGCTTCTGCCTTTTGACCCACTTTGCATCCCATGGGCAGAACATGTGTGGGAGTTCCCATTGGGCAGATGAGGAAACTGAGGTCCAAAGTGAGGAAACAGAACAAATAAGACCTAGATGAACCTCCAGGTTGGTGACCCCTAGGTCTGTTCTCATCCCTTCTGGAACCTTGGGTCCTATGGGTCCTGGGACCCCTCTTCCTTTCCTCTTCCTCACCACCCTCTGCGCCAGCCTCTTCCCACGGACCTGCTGCCCACGCACAGAGCTGGCCCTGGCTTCCCTCACCCTCGTAATTCGAGTAAAGGTCCAAATCACAGGCAGACAGTGGCCAGAGACCGAGTAGGCTGCAGGGGGAGAAGCAGCTGGAGAAACAGAGCCGGTGAACAGGGCTACTCCTTTGGGAGCTGAGCAGATTCCTTGAGCGATGTTCTGGGAGGACCCTGGGGCACAGCGCAGGAGTTCAGTGCTGGCCAGTGTCACCTCTGTCCTGAGAAGGCAGGCTCCCTCCTTTCTGCACAGCTCAGGCAGGCCCCGGGGGCTCCTTGCAGGAGTGAGTTCCAAACCGAGTCTCAGCCTGCCCCAGCCTCCTCCCAGGAGCCTCAACTCAAAGACCTGGAAATTCTAGCATCCCAGCTCCCACCGTGCTGGTTTCTGGCTCATCTCCAGGGTGACTCATCGTGCTGGTTACTCAGGGACACACACTCTTTTTGAAAGCTGCTGGGAAAGTTCCAAGCAAACCAGGACACTTTGGTCACCCATAAGTGTCCAGGCGACCGCTGGAATCTCCAGCCTCAGAGAGAAGCCGTGCTGGGGGAGCCTCTTCTGGGGTCAATAGCCTGGCTCTATCTCCCCGGGTTTGGTGACCTTAGGTCCCTGCCTCCTCCACCTGGACCTGATGTAATAATCACAGAAAGCAACTGTGCACCCTCGCCAAATGGAGGGAGTGAGATGGGAGTGATACCAGTGCAGCACCATGGGCCGAGGCAAGGGCTCGGTCGGTGTCCCCTGAATGCCAGGGTCCGTGACATCCTCCTCTTCCTCACTCACCACATCCAACCTGTGGCCAAATCCTGCCAAACGCATCAGGGCCGCTGTCACCTGCAACATTCAATCTCCACTTCTCAGCTTGGCATTCAAGGCCTCTGCAGCCCTTGGTAGGTTCCCTGACCGCCACGCATGCTTTCTTATCCAGCCTTCAAGGACATCTGTCTGCATCTGCCTCCCACTGTCCGCTTCTCCTGACTTCCTTCCCTGCCCATAATATCCATTTTCTAGCCAGAAGTAGGAGCCCAGAGAGGTCAGGTCACTCACAGAAGGTCACACAGGAGCCCAGGGGGCAGAGTCTAGAAAGGTAGACAAGAATATGGATTTGGGAGTCAGGCAAACTTGAATTCAAATTCTCACTCTGGTCCCTGCAGAGTGGACCCTATAGGCCCTTCCCCTCCCTGAGCTTCAATTTCCCCTTTTAAAAGCGGCAATCCCTGATTGGTGGGTGTAGAATGCTTGCCTGGCTCCCACAAGGCCCTAGGTTCCATCTCCAGCACCTCAAAACTAGTAAGAGGGTGCCCCAAGATCTTGGGAGAATCTTGGGGTACAGTCTCTGCCCGGCACATAAAAGGTGTCCAGCAAAGCCCCCCTGTTAGTTTAGCCCAGGCCACAGATTCTTATCTGCTTTTAACACGGTGAATTTTTCAGGACCCTGCTTTGTGGAGGTTCCCGGGGGACCACTCAGAACACAGCCTCAGTCCTGGTGCAGGATGTCCTGGCCCTACGTGTGACCTTGACAAGGTCATGCTGTCTTGAGCCAGAGGTTAACGTCTGCCCACACTGGGGTCACTGGCCTCCTTGGGGACCTCCTGCTGTCCACTCCTGACCTGGCTCCAGCAGTGCCCTTGGAGGCCCTCGGATTGGATGAACTCCTGGCGGGAGGAGCCACAGAAGAGGGCGGAAGCAGGGCATTAATGCTTCTCAGATCCCGGTTCCAGCAGACAAAGCAGCATTTGCATTGAAATGGAGATTTGGAAGTCTGTAAATCTCCATTTCTGAGGAGGAGGCCTAATGGTTGTTTAATCCTGTTTAGTTGGCATCGGAGCAAAGGGGTCGGTTCATCCTAAATCCTCCAGGCAGAGACAAAGATCAGTGAGGGGTTTTCAGGATGGCTCTCCCCTCCCTGCGGAGGTCCCGCCCCCGCCCCCTCCAGGAAGGCTTCTGGCTTCTGGGTTGTCCAGCTGTCCCTTGAAATTCCCCAAGCCTTGCTTTGGTACTGCACGAGATGGCGTGGTGGCCTGGTGGCCTGTGATGGCCAGTAGACGAGATGTGGCTTCACAGAGACCCGGATTTGACTGCTGGCCGATGATGACCATGAGGATCCGGGAGTGCGCGCCACATCTGGGACATGAAGGACCCAGCGCACAGTAGGCACTTTCAAAACAGTGACCATTAAAACTCCAAATCGCCCTTGGGGTTCAGTGGGCTCAGCCTTTGGGGGCTGCTTGATGACTGTCCTGCACGCTTGACAGGATGCCACGTCTGTCATTCAGGGAGAGCCTCGAGGTCCACAGATCCCTGTCCCTCTGTAGAGAGAGGGGCAGCAGCTCTCCTGAGGTCACCCAGCTGCCTGGAGAGCCCAAGCCAACAGGTCTAACCTGCCTCTGCTGCCTGGTCCTGGAGGTCCATGGAGTGTCCTCTTTGCCCTCTCTCCTTGTCACCCTGTCTCCGGTTGTCAAGGAGGAATCGGGGGTGCTGATCCTCTGATCATGTGTCCCTGAAGGGCACTGCTCCTGGGGCTCCTCTGAGACCTCGGACCCCAGGGGTGGGGACCATGCTGACAGGAGCTCAGCATCATGCCTGTGTTGGGAGACTTGGGGGTGGGGTCAACCTAGGTGCTCTCTGCCATTGGCTGCAAGTGACAAGCAAGGCGCATCCCTCTCTTAACTAGCTAGACGCCAGAGTTTGGGACAGCACGTGTGAATTTTCCAAGGTGACATTTCTAGTCTTTTTTGCTCCCTTGAATTTTAGGCTGAGCTTCCAGGAATAGAGAGGTCAGCCTATGAGGGGACCACCCCCTGCTCTAGCCCTCCACGGAGGACAGAGCACAGTGCTGAAGGGGACTTAGGGGTGGGAAAGACCACCCTATGCCCCACGGAACTTGATCTCAGTCAGCTCTCCTGCGTTGGCCACGCCCATCTCTGAAAAGCCTTCCAGGTGGTCAAAATCCATCCCCTTGCCCCTGACTCCATGCTCTTGATTACTGATCTCTGCCAGTCCCCGTATGACAGAGACAGGAGTGACCAGAGGAGGGTGGGGAGGGAAGACCCAGGGCTCCCAGCCATGCCCCATTCCAGCAGAGAAGAACTGTCTTGTCTTTTTTCTTTTTGCCTCTCCAAGGCTGGAACCCAGAACCTCACATCTGCTATGCAAATGTTCCGCTTGTCTGTTCTTCCTGTGGGGATTCAGTCTACGCTCCCCCAGAAACCCCAGTCCTGGGGGCTGGGGCCTCCCAATTCCCCTCCACTTGGGACTTCTGTGCTCGGTCTCCAGGTGGGGTGTGATGCCTGGCCCACCCCTCGGGCACTGCAAACGTCTGGGCTGATGGCCTTGACTCTTGTCAGGAGTAGCGCTGTCCCCGTGAGGGCTGACCATTTATGGGATGGGGGTGAGGCTGAGGTTTTCTCAGAAGAGAAAGAAATTCCCCCTCTGCCCCCTCTTCTCTCCTGGAGGATGGGATGAGTCGCTCGCTGTAGACCAAGCCACAGGGCCACTGTGCGTGACGGGACCTCAGGGTTTGCAGCGTGGTGGGTGACTCACTAACCAGAGGTCGTGGAGCAGTTGCCCCACCTGTAAGATGGGAATGACAAGAGTCTGAGAATTCTGTGAGCTCAGACACGGGGCTCCCATGGCAAGGGGCCCAGCTCACGCACACAGTCAGTGACCATGAGCAGCAATGTCGTCATCGTTCATGCCAGAGGGGGTGGAGTCTCTGGGCTCCTCAGAGCTGGAGGAAGGACAGCCCTGCGGCTGCGGGTCGGTCCTTAGGGGGACACTAAGGCCGTGATGATGTGGCTCCTGCTCACTTTCTCACCATGGATGCCACATCCTCCAGGACGTGCCCCTTGTCCCCCCATAGCAGGCTGCTCTGGAGCTGCCAGCTGTGGCCCGAGCTGCGGACCTCCTGCCACTGCCCTGCACTGTCCCATCCTGTCCTAGCCTCTGTGATCTAGCTGGCCTTTGCGTCTCTGCTCCCATCTGGCCTCTTCTGCAACCTCTTTTCAACCTCTGCAGGCCAAAGTAAGTACTCTGTTTTCTCCCAGTCAAACTCGTTCACTACTCAGCACTGCCCTGCAGTGTTCTACACACATCTCTCTTCCTTATTAGCTGTGGGCTTTTCGAGGGAAGGGAGCATGTCTTAGCCTGGCATAGTGGCCTGGGGGCCTGGCACAGAATAAGTGCCCAGCAAACTCGAGTTGCTACTTTGGTGTGTGCAGTGGTATTCAGAGACACTTTTTAGCCTAGCTGTTAAAGGTGTAATCACTGACACCAGACGGGCCAGGTTTGAATCCCAGCCTTACATTATTAATTGCATGAATCAACTGACACAGATCAAAGGCTCAGCACATGGGGGTTTGTTGAACAAATGAACCCTTGGGCCCCGGGGAATCAGATGAAAACTTTTGCCTGCACCTTTAGGAGGTTCAATGTACACATCTATCTGCTTATCCGTGTAACGGAGCTGATCGTCCTATCATGGGACCACTGTGGGATGAGCCGATTAATTCCTCTGGAGCCCCTGTCCAGGGCTTGAGGCTTAGCAAACTCCCGCCACTGTTAGACCGTGTCACTGTTGCTGCTGCCTGTGGTGTCAGGAGAGATCGGGTGAGGACCATGGCATGAGTGGCACCCTTCCCTGGTGGCAGGAAGCGGCCTTGACCCAATGGACTGGTGCCCCCAGGATGACACCTCAGCCCCGGGCACCTCCTCTCAGCTCTGCTGCCTGCCTAGGCCCAAGTCCACCATGCAGGCTGGGCCGGAGCAGTTCCTGCCGCTCAGCCCTGACACTGCTGATTGAGAGTTGGTTTTATTTTAGGCCTGACCCCCCCCTTTTGCCTCCAGAAAAGCAATTAGACTCGTGTTTACCGGAGTGGAGTGGGTGGCTGTAATCTGTCGCCTGCCCATCTTATCCTGCTGAACTGCCCCACTTCTCGCCTGCTTTGCTCAGACTGGGATGAGAGATTTGCATAATCAGTAAAAATAGAACTCAGAGGAATGGGGGAGGTGGGGTCACTTTCCGGCCAGCAAATCCTGAGTGTAATCCTAGAGCAGGGCTGACTTAGAAGGGCTGAGGGGATGAGTTCTTCCTGAACTGCACCCTGCAGGTTTATCTTCCTGTGTTGCTGGGCAGGGCAGGTCATACCCATTGGCCCAGGCCAGCCTCCCTCCTGGAGGCTCAGAGGTGCTGGAACTGTCTGCTGCTGGAACTCTCTGCCTAGAGCCTTCGGTGGCTCCCCAGTGCCCTGACTGTCACACTTCTCATCTCATCCTGTTTTCTCTTGCCTGTCCCCAGCAGCTATGGTCCCCACTTATATTTCCCCAAAGCAGTCTGTTAGAAAAGTTTTGGGGGTACATGTCAGGGAGGGAGCCCGGAGAGTGAGCTGGGGATGGGGGGGAGCCCCCACTCACTCACTCACTGTGAAATGAAAGCTGTATTATGAATGTGTTCAAGATGTGGGCAGCAGACACAGTCCTTGGGGGACTTTCTGAGACCAGGGGTTGAGGAAACTGGCAGGTTCATGTCCTGTTGGCTGCTCACTAGGAACCTCTCTATGTAGCTCCCTCCACAGGGACAGTGTGTGTGTGCGTATGTGTGTGTGCCCGGCGTGCATGTGTGTGCTGTGAGACTTGCTTTGGCCAATGAGAGATCAGCTCACTAGGAACCTCCTTTTCTGACTCCACCCACAGTGACTTTGGTAGGAGGGATGTAAGACTTGCTGTGGCCAATGAGAGATCAGCTTACTAAGATTACCCCTTTCTAGTTCCACCCACAGTGACTCTGGGTGGGGCTATGAGATTTGTCTCTGCCAATAAGAGTTCAGATTACTAGGAGCCTCCTCATGTGACTCCTCCCACAGTGACTCTAGGCTGGCCTTGAGACTTACTTTGGCCAGTGAAACATGAGCAAACAAAGATACTGGTAGAGGCTTGATGAGTGCTTGCAGTTAGGGCCAGCCCTCTGGGAACACAGCAGTTGTGTAAGAAGTCTGGGCTGTCCTCTTAGAGGCCATACAGAGGACTGAGGCACCCAGGCTACTCTGGGCTGGGGAACGAGGCCACCTTGGACTATTCAGCCCAGGCAATGGCTCCATACCTGAATGGGTGGCTCCGGGTGAGAAGCAGGAGAACTTCCCCGCTGGGCACAGCTGGAATACAGAATGCAAGCAGGTGAACGATGTCTGTGCTCAGCCACCAGGCTTGGGGCCGTTTATTATGCAGCAGTAGATAACTGACCCATCTACCTGCTTCTAACCTGACTTGGTGTGGATTAAGGGGTACAGTCCAGCCTCTTCTGGCTGTCTCCACTCGCGGACTTGCACGTCCAGAGAAAGCCTTCAGTCAGAGCTGCCCTATTTGAGGCAGGGTGTTCTCTCAATGTATGAGGACACTTCTGAGTGGCAGGTGACTTCCTGGTGGCTGAGGAGATGAAACAGAGCACCAGAAGGGTCTGTTATAACCATTGGCCTTGAAAATAACCAAGGAGGCTTCTCCTGGAAGATGCCCTAAGATCTCAGCCCTAGGAGTTAAAGCACACATGTCCGCACCGTCCAGCACAGTGCCCTGCCCATGGGTGCCATAAATGTTTGTTGACTGCCTGAATGAATCAGGCACAAGTGGAGGTGGTGAGTGAAAATTCCCCAGGTGAGGAGAGAAGCAGGGGGCTCCAGACGGGAGGAACATGACTTCCATGGCTGCAGAGATGGAGAGCACAGTACAATAGAAGGGGAAACTTGGGGGGGCCAAGTGGGGCTTCAGAGGTCCCGGAGCTGTGGGAGGTCTGAGCAGGGGGCAGGTAGTTTACGCAGGGTGCTTTAGACAGATGACCCGGGTTGCTCTGTGAAGAAATGCTTGGAAGTGCTAGGTGGGAGCTGGGAGACTCAGAAGGTCACTTCAAGTCTAGGCAAAGGTTAGAGTACTGGGCCTTGGTGGGTGTGGGAATGGGGCGTGGGTACATCCAGGAGATACGCAGGGGGCAAAATGGGTAGGCCTCGTCAGAGGGATTAGGAGCCCAACACAGACTGCTGGGGGCCCCTGCTCCACCTGGTCCTGACTCACCCTCCCTAGTGTTTCATGTGGACTCTTTCCCAGCACCCCAGTAGGCGTCACTGGCCCTCTTCTGGGTCCCAGGCACTTTGCAGTTACTTTCCCTATGCCACATCGCACGAGGTGGTCCACTTTTCATGGTGCTGGTCTTATGGTGACCAGGCCATTAATATTGTCCTTCTTCCCTCCGTCCCTTCCTTCTTCTCTTCCTGTCTTCTCTCCCACTTCCTCTTTCCTTTTCGTTACACAGGTCTGCCATTTTCAAGCCTCCCCACTGTACAGAGCTGGTGTGGGGAAGGGCAGAGGACACAGCCTTTGTATTCAGAAGGATGCGAATTCAAATCCAGCTCAGCTGTGTGCTAGCTGCCCTGCTGAGTTTCACTTCACTCAGTTATAAAATAGGGTCTGTCTCTGTTCAGGGAGAGGCCAGCCTGGGAGTCTGTGGCACATAGTAAATCTGCTCCCCAAGAATCCTGCTTTGCACTCAACCTTGGAGAAACTGTGGGCCAGGGAGAAAGGACGCCTCTGTCTCTTCTCCTTAGTGAAATGCTTTCCTGAGGCTGCGGGGAGCCTGCCTGTGAGATGAGGAGGGGGAGCCATTAGGCTGCTCTCCGAGGCCTGGCGCACGGCCTGTTTTATTTGTGAAGCCAGTTAGGGGGAAACGATCTTTTTTTTTTTTTTTAATTAAATCGGGAAAGTTCTATGGGAGTCTTTGAAATGTTCAGAGTGGTGGCTTTAAAAAAAAAAGAGGAAAGATAAAGGCAACCATCCCAGTTCTTAGGTCACACGGGGACTGTGGGGCCCCAAACATCATTTGAAATGACAGTCGCCCCCCGATATCCAGGGATCTGCTTTGTTGTAGAGAGAATCCTAGGGTTTATTATAAGAGGTCGGTAGTACCTAGCCCTCTCGGGAGAGCACTTCCAAGGAACTCCGTGCGTTTTATATCCGTTAGAGTTTTGCTTGTCAAATCAGGGATGTAATAAAACCGGTCTCCGACACTTCACAGAGAACCAAAGTGAGGACATTTTGATCAAGTTCAAAGCGGTCTGCAAATGTAAGGTATTGTCATCGGTGGCTGCCCTGCCCCAAGAAGGGAGGGGATTTTTCCCAAGGTCACAGAAAAAGTGGGTGAAGGATACAGGAAAAGAAGCAAAGGCTCCTTTTGATCCCGAGGGAGAGTTGGGACCTTGGTTGCCGTCCGCTGAGAACAGAGCAAGCCCACCAGCTCGGGGCTTCATCATGGAACGAACGAATGAGGGAATGAATGAGGCTGTAGAGTTAATGGGCCAGAGACTTTCTTGATCTCGCTTTTCCTGGGGCCCTGCTGAATGGTCCATTGTTCGAGCCTCCCACACTGGTGCCCTTTGCCTGTGACTTTACATCTACCCGATCACAGGTGGAGGACGGTTTTCAGCCTCAACCTGGAGCTTGGCGGTGTGACTTGCTTTGGCCAGCAGAAGGAGGTGGAAGCTAGCTTGGCCTGCAGAGGCATTGAGTGGTGGTACTGGCCCCCAGCAGAGTCCCCCACTCACCCACCTTCAGGGAGGGAGCGGTGCAGATGCTTCTGGTTGTATCAGTTGGGGGATGTTTGTTACACAGCACGATTGAGGCCAAAGCCAATCATTCACTTTCCAGGTCCTCCAAGCCTCTAAGCCTCTTCCAAGCCCTTCCAAGCCTGCAGCCTGGCTCATGCTCCTAGTTCAAGCACTGTTCACTCATTCGTTTCTCTGCCCACTACTGGTCACACTTGCTACATGCCAGACCTTGTTCTTGGTGCCTGGGAGTTAAGGTTCCAGCTCTCAGGACCAAGACAAGGCTAAGTTCTCCTCTTAGAAGCCTTCCCTGACCTCCCTAACTTGCATAGATTCATGAATGCGTTAGTTCATTCATTCATTCATTCATTCACTAAGCACTTTACCTTTCTTTGAGACTGGGTCTGGCTCTATAGTCCAGGCTAGCCCTGAGCTCAAGACACTCCTTTCTCAGCCTCCCAAGTCCTAGGATTACAGTCCTGTGCCACCATGCCCAGGGGGCACCTAATTTTACCCTAGAATCTGAGAGTGACAAGGAGACATAGTGCAGCCCCCTGAGGTTCTCCAAGCTACTGAGAGCAAGGCAGGTTAGCAGATGTCACTGTCACTACTGGAATTCCTGCCATTCCTCACAAATTAACCACCACACTTTGGCCATTGGCTGCATACTTGGTACACATCAACACCTACCATCTTCAGGCATCCTGGGGGAAGACTTATAACCATCTCACTGCTGGAGATACTGACACTCCGAGAAGTTGACTCTCTTGCCCAAAGTCAACTTGTAGAGACAGTAGAGGGTCACTGTGACTTTGCTTCCATAAAGAACATGGCTGTACCCAGGGTGGAGGCTGGGGTGTTAGGGAGGAGGCACCCTACCACACCCTCATCCTGGGCTGGTCCTTAAAGGCACCCCGGTTGTAGTCAGGCAGAGCAGGAGGCCCTGAGGTGCATGCCCCCGAAGTAAAGGCCTGGAGGGAGCCAGGCCTAGCTCTGGGTCTGGAGCACAGGGGCAGAGGCTCCTGCACCACAGTCACCTGAGGAGCTCCCTGAGGGGTGGGTTTGGGGCCCTTCTCCCAGGCCACCAAGTCAGGGGCCCACGGTTCTGGCTACATCCCTTGTGAGAACCTCATGATCTCCACACGTAGGGGAGACCCCTGCCCATCCTGCCTCGGCCCCGCAGCATCCCTGCCCTCCTCCAGCCTCCCCCTGCTCCTGGTCAGAGTCCCCAGCCAGGCGCCATCTGACGGTGACTGTGTACCTTGCGTGCCCAATCTGTAGTCTGGCCCCTAGGAGAATCACACCTCCCCAGGGTGCACGGCCAGCCAGGTTCGTCCAGCGATCGCGGTAGTCACGGCACAAGAGGAGAGGCCTTGGAGGACCCTGTGGCTAGGCACGAGTCTGTGGAAGCCCAGGTCTGCCACAGAAAGGAATCCTGCCAGAGGGAGCACTTCATTTCGTGCCCCCACTGACCCTGTGGGGTGTATGTTAGTTTCCTCATCTGCAAGAGGGAAATGACAGGCTCCGTGTCGGTGAGTCACCTGTCACAGTCACAGACAGCTGACAAACCTGCACTGTGTACTGGAAGCCTTTGGGCCAGGTACCACGGGCCTTGAGACACCCCTGGCAGGGTGGATGGGTGGCGGAAGGGACACCTAAGTCCGCAACGAAGCAGGAGCGGCGGGCACCTTCCCCAGGGGCACGGCAGGCAGGGCATCTGGTCTGCACGCATTGTCGCTCTGCTGGGCTGGGCTGAACGGTTCAATATGTGGCGGACTAGTGAGCGGGGTGTCTCCCCCTGGACCCCTGCGCTCTGCACACAGCACCTGCTCCCCCTGGCAGGAGGAGTGTCTACACCGCAGGCCCTGGTGGATACTTGATCAAATTCAGGTACCAGTGAAGCTACTTGAAAGTCGGGGGACTAAGGCCACAGGGCACTGGCAGTGCTTGGCTCAGTCATGTCAGTGACCTCTGGGCGGAGATGCTGGACTTCTTACCAAGGGACAGGCCAGCAGGGCACAAGGGGCCGGAAGCCATCGCCCCTTCTCTGTTGACTGAACACCTTTTTAAGGCCTGACTCAACTTCCTTCCTGCCGCAGCCTCCACCCAGGGACCCTGGCTGGGGTCTCTGCCTTCCTGTGTTTGATTCTCGCTCCCTTCTTGGCTCTGACTCCCTCCTTAGCACACATTTCCTTCCTTCCTTCCTTCCTTCCTTCCTTCCTTCCTTCCTTCCTTCCTTCTTTCCTTCCTTTCTCCCTCCCTCCCTCCTTCTTTCCCTCCCTCCCTCTCTTTCTTTCTGGGAATCAAACCCACAGCCTTGCGCATGCAAGGTAAGGGCTCTATCACCAAGCCATATCCACACATTTTTTTTTTTTTTTTTTTGGTACTGGGGATCAAACTCACGACCTCCCGCTTGCCAGGTGGGCGCTTATGCCACTGAGCTAAATCCCCGGTCCCCTAGCATACATTTTCTAACCTGTATTTTGCGTCCTTTGCTTGGCTTACTGTCTGCCTCCCAGCCACATGTCAGGTTTTCAGTGTGGGGGACGCTGTCTGTTGTGCTCGCTGCTGCAGGGTCCACAGAGCCTGGAGCAGAGCCTGACACATAGTGCTTGAGGAATGTTTGACAAATTCTCAGTCATTTCGGCTCTGAGAAACAGGAAGGAGGTGGGGCTGGTGCCAGCGCCTGTGCTGGTGTCACCACCCTGGACTGTGCTGGGGTAGCGGCGGTGCCAGGGGAGAACAGGGGAGGCTGCTGGGTGCAGAGGCCAGGTGGCTGCCCAGTGCAGGGCAGGAGGGTAGGGGCCAGCAGCTGCAGGTGTCCTGAAGCCTCGGGCCAGCTGTGCACTGGGCCAGCTGCTCCCACCCTTGGGAATGACGTGCACTTGACCACAGTTGACCTTTGAACTCAGGGCCTGTGTAACCTCCCTGGTCGTGGCTCTCCAGCTGTCACGCTGCCTGCTGCCTGCTGGGTGTGGGCCTCCTGGAGACAGCAGAGCTGGCTCACACCCCACTCACTGTTCCCTTGGGAGCCAATCAGGCCCGTCCCCTCCCCCTCTCCTCCCCTCCACCTTCTCCTCTGGGCCTCCTTATCAGGTGGCTTCAGGGACTGATTGGGTACTGCAGAACAAAGCGGAGGAGGACTCAGGTGTGGAGGCCGCAGTGTTAGCAGCCTCGAGCCCAGGGAATGGGTGCTTATTCCAAAGAAGCAGAGTAGGAGATGGGGGACACGTGTTTCAGTGCCCCTTCCCTAGTGCCCACTCTCCTGTCCGGTGCTGGGTGACTTGCTCTCCCTCTCAATGGCTGCAGGAAGCTCTCAAAGAAGGGGGCAGCCCAGGAAACCCCGCCCCTCCCTTAAGTGCCCTCTGTGGAGCCAGCCGGAGGTGTTTTCCACAGTGAGGCCTATAAACCACTGCTTTCAGGGCCAGCGTGTGTGTGTGTGTGCGCGCGTGCACGCGCGTGTGTGCAGCGCCCTGGCCTCCTCCCTGGACTCCTTGGGTCAGAACTCATGGGCTGGTATCATAGCAGCTTCGGGCTGCTGCAGCAAAAATACCATAACTAAGTGGCTTATAAACCACACAATTTCTACTTTCCTTTTGGTGCTGGGGATTGAACCCAGGGCCTTCAGACTGAGCCTGATCCCCAGCTCTTTTATATTAGTTTGAGACAAGTTGCCAAGTTGCCCGGGCTGAGCTCAGACTTTTGGTCCTCCTGCTTCGGCCTCCCAGAATGCAGAAATCGTAAGACTGGCTTGAACCTGGTTTGAACAACACGACTTAGTGCTTACGGTTCTGGAGGCTGCGCAGTCCAAGACCAGGGCACTACTGCCTGGCTCCGGGGTGATGTCTTCTTGTAAAGAGCCGACTGGCTCCACAGCAGCTCTCTTAAGGGACACTTCACCCTCAGTGCCCCCCAACATCCTTCTCTTTGATGTACAGATGGGGGGTTATTCAGAGTGTAGCAGTGTGCAACCCAGAGTCTGCATTGTCATCTCCCCGAATCAGAGGTCCCGGAAACCAACCCCAGAGCTATCAGGGTGTCCTATGCCTGTAATCAGCACTCTGGGAAACTGAGGTAGGAGGGTTATAGTTTGAGTTCAGCCTGGGCAACTTAGTAACTTAGCAAGAACCTGTCTCAAAATGTATTTTAAAAACATTAAGAAATGGTCTGGGGATGTGCAAAGGTCCTGGGTTCAATACCCAGCAAAACAGACACACACACACACACACACACACACACACACCAAACCCCAGGCTTAAAGATTCACTGGGAGCCATGCCAGGACTCAGCATGGTACCCATAGCTGAATTTACTACAGAGAAAAGGCACAGAGTGGGATCAGCCACAGGGAAGGCATCAGGGCAAACAAGGCACCAGCTCCCAGTGTCCTCTCCTCCTGGGTGCACAGGGTGCGCTCAGTCCCTCCAGCAGGGAGGAGCACCGATGAGTGTGAAGTGTCACCTCCCAGGCTCGGCACCCAGCAGCCGGTCCGCAGGCACATCTCCAGATTCCAAGTTCCCAGAGGTAGAACAGGAGTTTGGCAGCTACCACATTGCTGAACCAGCACTGTGGGCGCTGTGAATCACTCTTGCCTCCAGAAATCTGTGTCCCCAGACGCCAGCCAGCACCTGCCTTGCAAGCAGAGCTTCAGAGGCGCACCCTGCTCTGCCGCACCTTTCTGCACCAAGCCCTTCTTCCCCAGGGGATCCTGCGTGCCTCTGAGATGAAGGCCCCTCTCCAGGTCTGGTGGGCAAAGCTGAGGCCAATTAGCTCTGCCTCCGGTGCTGGGTGACTTGTGACATGTGATTTGATCGCTCTGGACCCGAATCCCTGGTTTGCATCAGTGAGGGTGGCCCCCAAATGGCCTCTCCCTTGGGGACATCTGCATAGAAAGCCCAGGTTTCCCTTGGACAGTTTGACCACTGAGGGCAGGAGTGAAGGTCACAGAACTAAGTGAGACCTGATCCTGCCCTCCCAGGAGAACCGGCCAAGGTCAGGGGCATGGGACACCAGATGGAAAGTCCCTGCTCTGTGGAACCTGTGATCTGGACAACTCCTACATCTTTGTGTAAAATAAGCATCCTTGTCTAAGACTGAGAGAAAGACTGTTAAGGTGGGAAAAGACAGTGCCTAGTTTAATGAGCATTGTACATGTCACGGGCAAGTCACTCCACTGTGCGTCCTCTGCTCCCTTCCATGGGTGGGACACTGCCTCTGCCTCACCACGAGGGCCCCCCTTCCCGGCTTCCCCACCTGCGAAATGCAAAGAGTGACTCTGCTGCGTTGTCCCACCATGCTGCATTTTTCCTGTTCCATCTTGTTCCAGAGCCCACCTCAGACACCCCTGTGCCGAAGACCTTCAATCAGCATTTCCCTGAGAACATCCCAAGAGCATCTCCTGGTGGTGGCCAGGCTGCGAGGCCCCAGATGAACCTCCCTCGGTTAGGGCCGCCGGACGTGCCCCTCTGGCTTCCCCTGGCTGGCAGCAGCTTCGCCTCTTGGCCCCGGGCCTCCACCCACCTTAGAAGAAGATCTTCGAGGCTGGAAATCCTGTCGTCAGCTGCCATCCCTCCAGCTGTTCTTTTGTTCCCAGATGCCAGACAGTCCCTGAAAGTGCTGCTGGAGCCAAAATTCTGAGGACATGAAGAAGCAGGTTAATTTTAGGGCCCCTGGCAATGAACAGGAGTCCTCTCTGCGGGTTGGTTGGATAAATGAGTTAATTTTGTCCAAGCGCCAGATGTCTTGGGGACTTTGGTGCTGAGTGTATACATATGTGTTGCGGGGAAGCAGGTCCCACATGGAAAGTGCTCTGGGGCCTGTGGGGAGCCTGGGAGGGAGGCTGCATGCTCAGCACTGCAGTTAATGGTGCTAATAATGGTCTGCAGGTCAGTCCCTGTGAGGGCACTTTGGGAGTGGGACCAGTGTGTTCTGGAAAACCATGCCAGCTGCTGGAGCTGAGAGAGTGGTGCAGGTCACTGCAGCCCAGGGCAATAGGGGCAGGAGTGGCCCGAGTGACTCCAGCATGGGTTGGGACACAGGCAGGGCTCCTGTGACTGGCAGCATTGATTGCTGGGTTTGAATGTCAGCTGTGTCCTGACAGAGCAGCGTGACACAGTAGTCCCATGGCCTCTCTGAGCATCAGTTTCCTTATCTGCAGTGGGTACAATGACTTCTCCATTTCTCTAGTTTTCTGAGTAATGGAGTACATCCTCTTCTTTTTCTTAATTTAACATTTATTTCAACTCTTCTAGGGCTGGGTATGTGACTAAATCTTGACATAAACCTAAGACGTCCTGCTTTTATTGCTTTTCAATAACATTTGAAAGTTATTTTGAAATCATGGAAGGTTCCCAAGTTGCAAAAGTAGCAGAGAACGTTCCCATGCAGGCTGCATCTCCCACTGATTTTGATACCACATTAATAACTAAGCTAAACGGTGCCCATGGCCACCCTGTGCAGCTCGGTGAGTTTCTTAAACCGGACACAGCCCTATCACGGGCACCCACACTGACAGAGAGAGAGAGCATCACCAGCACCCCCAAGGCCCCACCACCACCCCCTCCCAGGGGAGCGCTTGCTATTCATGGAATCACATACCCAGCCCTCTGCCTCCCGCCTCTTCTGGCCTGTAGAGTGTGTCGTGGCGACCGCTGCTTGTTCACTCCTGCTGCTCCACAGGCAGAGCCCAGCTCTGCAGAGCCAGAGGAGCTGTCCTCATGGTCTTTCTGTTTGCAGAGCATTGTGAGGACCTGAGCTGTGTCCCCCCAGATTTGCACATTGATGTCCTAACTCTCAGGACCCAGGAATGGGAATCTTTCAAGACACAGGAATGGGCCTGGAGGCAAGAGGTTAGGAGGATCAGGGTCGCTGAGGGCCTTGGCATCAGAGGGACATCTTGGAAAGAGCGCTGGGCATGGGGTCTAAAGGTGGAAACCATTTGCTGAGGCCCTATAAGTGGGTGGATTGCGCATGTGTATGTGTGACATAAATCTCGGCTCTTCAAGTCTTCAGCCGCTGGCACTTTGTCCTCAGCAGTGGCCAGTGAGTCCGTGTATCTGAGGTATCGGTGGTCCCCACATCATTAGGCTGAACCTGTATACGCAGAGGACACCGGGCCTGACCGTTTGTCCTGAGGCCTTGCCCTACGGCGTCTGGTGCAGGATAAGCAGCTGTTTCAGCTCAGCACAGAGGCTGGGGCTGAGGAGAGCAGCTGGAACGTTCCCCGGGCCCCTGGGACGGCGCAGAGGGTGGGCTCCAGGGCAGCTCTCATTCTGCCTCTCCTTCACTGTGCTCTCTGCTCTGCCTCTTCTGCACCCCTGCTCCTGCCCAGGCCTGACCCACCCTTGTCCCGCGCTCTCTCCCTAGAGTTCGGGAAGAGAGTTCAGGGTTGTGTGGCTCCGTCAGGTCCCCAATTTCCCTGAGTTTCCTCCCTCCTGTAGAACTGAAACAAGGTGGCCCCTGGGGACCCAGTCGTGCCACCACGGGAGCTGAGTCCCAGCAGACCTGGAAAGCTACTGGAACACCTTCCTGACCTCCATCCTTTGTTGGCAGCTGGGGAAGAGAGGCAGTTTGCACGCTGGGTGGGGTTTAAATCCAGGAAGGGACGAGATCACAGAGGCTGGGATGTCTCTGGTGAGTTTGCATGTGTGTTCTGTGGGACATGGAGCGGTGGCCGGGAGGAAGCTTGGCTGCACCAGGCGGCATGGCCGAAACAGAACCGAGGCTGGAGTGATAGGGAAACGACAGCTGTGGCCAGAGGCCAGCTCCGTCCCCTCTTCCACACCTCACTGGAATAGCTTGTATCTGTTTCTCCTACAGGGGCGTTCCCCGGCCCATCACTGAGCTGTGCTGTGTGGGAAACTGCCCCAAAGCTCAGGGACCTGCACCAGTTCATTTCTCTCACACCTCACAGGGCGTCGTGGACCTGGGGCGGGCAGGGCTGTGAGCTGAGGGCTGATTCCTGTGCCGCTTGTTCCTTTAGGGTGTGCCGTGGTGACAAAGGAGGCCAGCTGGGCCAGCTCACCTGTGGCTATTGCTCACAGCGGGCCCACTGACTTTGTGTTGGCCCCAGCAACTCACATGGACGTGCCCAGCATCAACGGGGATGTGGGAGACATACATACTTTGGGGACAATTACCCTTAACTAACAGAGTAGTGGGAGGGAAGCAATCCAATCCACCACACCCAGGAGTAAGGAAAGTGCTTTCCCCTAAGTTGGGGCTCTCTGGAGCTTGGTTTCGGGGCTCTCGTCCTCACTTTCAATGTCCCCTATCTTGCAGCAACCAGCCAGGAGCACGCATAGCTACCAGGCTGGGGCTCCCTGGCTCTCTCTGCCTCCCCCTGCTGGTTGAGGGAAGGTTTGCAAGGCCTGGCCCGGACAACAGGTAGACCTCATTCCTGTCTACAATCACTGGTTAGGAGATAAAATTTAACAACAAACAAAAACAAAACCCACCTGGAGTCAAGTGCTGCTTCTGCCTCTCAGAAGCTGTGCTACCTTGAGTAAACTCTTGCCTCTTTAAGTCTCCCTGTGTAATATGGGTGCGCTGCCAGCCTTTCCTCTTGGAGTTCCAGCGGGGTCAGGGGAGAAGTAAACGTACAACCTTAGCCCAGCCAAAGTGCTTGGCGTGCATTTGCTGTCATGTGCCAGGGTGCTGCTAGGCCTGGGGACATGGTGGTTCTGTCGTTCTGTCACAGTCTGCTGTGCTTGTAAGCCCAGGGGAGGGCACATTCTGGGACGCCAGCACTCAACCTCCAAACTGGCCTGATGCCGAGGCTACCAAACCCCTCCCATCCTCTTAGCTGGGGACACCAACAGCAGAACATGTTGCCTGGGTTGGCCACATGTCAAAACCTCGTGTGGGTCCTGGCCACTGCCCAAAGACAGTGCCTCCAATGCCATGTCCACTCCAGGGGCTACCTTTCCCATAGGCACAGACCATCTGGTTCCAGCTGATGGGGAGAAAGGGTACCTGGGGGCTGCCTGGTGCCCACCTGGGCGTGTTGGGCAATGTGGCCGAACACTGAAGCTGGCAGTGAACACACGCACTTGGCCTGGTGCGGCTCAGATCTGCTGGCGCACTGCAGTAAAACCGCCTTCGACTTAATATATGCTAATTAGATTTTAATGGGATTCAGATTTCCAACAGTAGTGCAGTGTTAGCCATGGTAAGTTATAATCATATCTAATTGGTAATTCTAACATAACAAATTTCTTGGATAAATTATTCTTAGTTAATAGTCCCCCAGGAATAACCTCAAAGCACATACACTGACATGCACACAGAGCCACACTCACACGCGTATCTGTCTTAGGGGAAATTGAGAAAAAAGAACAAGGCAGAAGCAGGGTCACAGGGAGGCAAAGTTGTTCCTGAAAACTTATGTCCTTCAGGGCCTCCCCGGGAGCCCTGGACCGAGCCCCCGGACTCCTTAGAACGGAGCCTGAATGCCAGGGCCTGGTGGCACATAGGAGAGAGGAGCTCAGGCCGCTGTCTTGGAGGAGGGCTCAGTTCTATGCAGTGGCAGCAGCAGGAGCCTGTGGGCTCAGACCTCAGTCCCTTTGGGGGGCTCTGTCCCTGGGGGGCCACCTTGGTCTCAGTGAGTCCTAGATGGATGCTGGTGGTGGTACTGGGGCTGGAACCCAGGCCTCTGCAGAGTTACATCCCCAGCCCCACTGTCCCTAACCCTTTTTGCAACAGTCTTGCTAAGTTACTAAATTGCCCAGGCTGGGAATTTGATATTTAACTTGTCATAACAGTCTGTAACAGTGTGTGTCCCCACTTTATAGCCAGGAAGACTGAGTTCAGAGATAGGATCGGTGTCCGGATTAGAGCTCAGGGCTGGTACAATACTCTTCCTTGTCACTCTCCTTCCTGCAGTCCAGTTCACACCTTAAAAGAAGAAAGACTATCCCTAATGAGGGTGGCCTACACCCCCGATATCTGTTTCCCACAGACCAGAGGGGAGTGCACTGCCCAAGGCACAGTGGATCCCACCGTGGTGGGACCAGCTTCCCCAGTGGCCATCTTCTCTGTGTCCCCCACATCAGGCTCCCCCTGCAGCCTTGTAGAAGGCCACCAGTTCTGCACATAGGACATCACTGCTCAGAGGCCCTGCAATCATTTCCTATAATCCCCACTTTCTAACTCCATCACCTTGGGGGTTAGGATTGCAACATACAAGGGGGGGGCAAGCATTCAGACTCCAGTGCAGGTCACCAGGTAGTGGCAGCCCTGTCCTTCTACTCTCTCCCTCTTTGCAAGGTCTCAGAGGAGGCCACAGGGGCCTGGGAAAGCAGAGTCTCAGTCTAGCAGATGCTTTCCTTGTCCCATCCCGGCCTCAGAGCCCTCTGGAGTCACCTGCAGTGTGTGAGCTTGTGATCTCTTCTCTGTACTGGCATTTTCCCTGGCTGCAGGGATTCTGCTCAGGTCCCAGTAGCCGGCCAGCTGTGTGTCTGTAAGGCTGCACCATAGGTGCAAGCTACTCTGTCCTCTTTGCCGATGGTGATGCAGCCTGCAGTGTGTATGTAATGCAGGATCCCAGGGCCCCACTGGAACAAAGCCCCAGTCGCCCAGGCTGATGACTTCCTCATTAATACATGCCATAGGGGCTCCTGCTCCTTCCTGCTCCTTGGCCTGTTCCATTGTACTTCCTGGATCTCCTCCCAAATAAACCATTTACACCCAAATCCTTGTCTCAGGGTCCATGAAATAATTATGCTTAATTGTGCCAACTTGATTGGCTTGGGAGTTGCTGAAGAGATTAGTGAAGTGCACTGCTGGGTGTGTTTGGGTGGGTCATGGAGGTGTGGCCTTGCTTGCTATATAGGGTACCCCTTCTTCTCCAGCACTGTCCCCCTGCTCTGCTTCCCAGCTGCCATGGACTAAAGACCTTTGGTCTGCCATGTCCTTCCGTCACAATGCTTCTGCTTAGGAGCCAGGTGACCATGGACTGAATCCTCCCAAACTGTGAGCCAGATTAAACCTCTCTCCTTTAAGTTGTGGATGTTAGGTTTTGTGTCTCAGTGACAGGAAAGTTGACCATACAATCTGTTTTGGGGGGAACCCAAGTCAAGACCCTCGGTCACTTCAAGCACTGGTGGCACATGGACGAAGCATGAACCCCATCCAGGCCGCTGCAGGCTTTGATCATGGAGCTGCCGCTGTGAGCTGTGTGACCCACTTCTCTAAGCCTCCATCTGCTCATTTGATGAGGGCTCATCGGTTCTTAATGAAGGCTACTTCTTTTCCAGGCAGTTGATCCCGAACAGTCTCACCTCAGTTCCATGCTTGCTGGATGCTGGCAGGGGGTCCCTCCCGCCCCTCAGGCTTGGCTTGTCTAGTGTCAGACTAATTGCTGCCATCGCCCTGTGCACTGTTCCTGTCCCACAGTCACTTCTTTGTGCAGGTGAAGGCCCACCCTCCCTCGTGCCACACAGCCTTATTCCAGAGTACGGGGGCCCCTCAGAGCCAGCTCTATGCTGCTCAGCTCTCTGGACCCACCTGGGTGGGGCTGGGAGCGCCTGGGCGGTGGCTTGGTCTTTCTGAGCTTTGCCTCACTTATAGAATGAAGACTCAGCATGGTGCGCCCTGTCCTGGAGCTTCACTGAGTCCCCCAGCATTTGGCCTATCCCCCCAGCCCCCAGCCCGGCTTCCCTGTGCCAGGAGCAGCCTCCTCAGGCTTCAAGATGCACGTTTAACCTGGCATCTTGATAAAACACAGGTGCCAGCTCAGCACTCCTGGAGGAGTCTGGGGCCCTGGATTTCTGCCAGGCCACAGAGATGATCATTCTGCTGGTCCTGGTGTTGCTTTTGTGGGGGTCTAGACCTCTCCCCCTCCAGGTCTGCTCTGCTCTGCTGCAAAGCATCTTCTGAGATTCTGATGCTATCGCCCCTGCTCCAAAGTCATCAATGGCTCCCTATGGCACAGCAACAGTTGTAAGAGCTTCCCCTATCTTCATTGATTGCATCCTGTTGTTGTTTATGTTTAGATGACTCGCCCATGCCTCATGGGATCATGGAGGTGGCTAGATGTGTGGTACTGGAATCGATTCATGGTACAGTGCTAGGCTCAAGGGCAGTAGGATTAAGGGTGTGAGTGCTACCAGCCCTAAGTAGTTTGGGTAAGATAAAAGGAGCAGAAAGACACTGTTAAGATCCCCAGTTGTTTCTGCTGCCTTGTGGGTGCTATGAACTGTTCTCTGCAATGCCTTTCTGCGATGTCATCCTGTCTTGGATCCAGCTGATTATGGACTGAAACCTCTACAAACTGTGAGCGAAATAAAACTTTCCCCTTTAACTTTGGGTGTCATGTATTTTGTCTTAATAAACAGATCCTCTGAGGTGAGTGCCGTGAGCATGGCCTTCCCATTTTACAGAAGAGGAAATAGAGGCACAGAGAAGGTAAGAGTGGAACTCACAGAGACTGTGATCAGCGGAACTGATGGTGACAGTAATGTCAGACGCAGGCCGGGTTGGAAGGCTTGGCCTGGTGGTTTGGGAATGCTCTCTGAGCAGAGAAAGACTGAGCCCTCAGCTCAAAATGACTTCAGGAAGGACTGTCCCTGAGGTCAGGGAAGGCAGGTCCCTGGAGAGTGCCAGCCTGTGTGCTGGATGGAAGGACGGCATAGAGGCATCTCCAGCTGCCCTGTGCCTGTGGCACTGGGGACTCCAAGCCCAAGGGATGCAGAGGGGGAGGTGCAGGAGAAAGGCACGGGAGCCTGGGGTGAGGCCCGTGAGACTTGAGACCCCAGGGCTTCTGCCCAGAGAGTCAGCAGCTGCTAGACACGGGCAGCTGCCGAGGCTGAACCCAAGGTCTGGTGCAGCTGGAGGGGTGGGCTGGCTGTGAGCGCTGACATTTGGGCCTGTCGTCTGTGATTGGGCCATTTGGAAAAAATGCATGTATTTTGCACGTCTAGTTCCTTCGGCCCATCGCTCAGGGCTGTCGTGTGTCCCGGAGGAGGCCAAGGGCATAATCACTGACATAACAGCTTAAGTGCTTTGTGGAAAACTCCCCTGCTCCAGTCTGGCTGCGGCTCCGCCTCCCCGTTCTCTCCCTGTCTTCCTTTCTACACACTTCTGGCGCCTCCAACTTCCTCTCACCTCCTTCAGGGCTGAC
This sequence comes from Dolichotis patagonum, assembly GCA_004027295.1. NCBI lineage: Eukaryota > Metazoa > Chordata > Mammalia > Rodentia > Caviidae > Dolichotis > Dolichotis patagonum. The sequence continues at coordinate 42,638 of PVJX010013934.1, forward strand.
CTTTGCCCCTTTCTGTCTCTTTAGAGGCAGAAGACTTTTCTCTCCCTTCCCCAGAAGGCGTCCTCCTCCTCCCCTTCATCTCCCATCTCCACACCCCTTAGATGTCTTCCTCTCCCCATCTCTGACCCACAGCACCCACACAGGGTCCCTCCTGCCTTCCCCCACTGCCCAGCCCCCTCCTGTTCCCTCCATTCTTGCCAGCTCCACCCCCATCACTGTCACCACTCTCCTCTCCCTGCTTCTCCTACTTCTACCAGCAAGGCAGGGCTTCCTAGTGGTCTCTGTGTGCACCTGGCCACAGGGTACACAAGGAGCCCACAGGAATCAGGGCTCCTTGGGCACAGCAGCCTGGGGGCAGCTGGCCAGCCCCAGGGGCCTCTGCATGCCAAGGCCCCATCAGAGGATCTATAGGAGGTGGACAGGGCCAGGACTCATGGGGGAAGAAGCCCAGTGGAGATGGAGGCCCTGGAGAACTGACCAGGCCCAGAAACCCTGTGTGCCTCAGACCACCACATTCATGGGACCAGGACCCAGAGCACTCCCTGTGCTGGTGACCCGCAGCCTGGCACCCAAGACACTGCCAATGTGCCTGAGCCAAACAGGGCCACTGTGCCAGGCAGAGCTGACCCGGATACCACTGTGCACCCATCAAGGCCCAGCTGCGTGGTCCCTACTCTCTGGAGGCTTCTCGGCCTCTCACCTCTTCAGAGCTTCTCTGAATCCTCTTTACACTTCCCTCCAAAAGCTCGGTCAGGAGGGGCGGCAGCTCTTTCCCCCAAGTCTGTCAGTCTTAATGCTGGGGATCGCAGCCTGCCCAGCCTAGTCTGGGTGGGATGGAACCAGCAATGGCTGAATGGACAGAACCCCTCTCCCCCCTCCCCTCTCGGGCTGAGCCCTCTGTTATGCATCCTTATCTACCCCTCCAATCCCAGGCTAAAAATCCCCCAACTTAGAGCCAAAAGCAGACAGCTGCCCCCCGCCCCCCGTGGCCCTCAAGCCTCCCAGCTGGCCTGCTCCAGGCGTGTCTCCTGCCATTTCACACGGTTCATCCACTTGCTGCCGAGGTATTAATGCACTTCAGGGGTCAGCGGAGCCCAATGACCACGCTCTTAATAGGGCAAAGCAACTCCAATTTCACACCTCCACGGGCTTTCTGCTATTAAGGCAAGGAGAGGGAACAAATCCATTTCTAAACAATTCCTTCCAAAAAATAGACAAAAAGCATTGTGCAACAGAGGCTTCTGCAGGATTGCCACAGACGGCAGAGACAGCAGCTGGCTCACGTAAGTGGAGCTTTGGGGAAGAAGGAAGTAGGCTGAGGAGGCGGAACGGTGTGTGGTCCTTCTTGCTGACCTGGCCTGGAGGTCCATACAGGATGATTATCTGAGTGCCTTTGGCCACTGAGAGGCATTTATTTCAGTACTGCTATCAACTGACCAAATGCAAGCTCACAAACATGTTGAATGAATGAATGACTCATGTTTTGTATATTTAAAAGAAATATTGCTATAAAGAGGCATTGGGGCTTAAATGAGGGTATGAATAGAGCTTGAGAAACCAAGACTGTGGAACATCAAGGTAGAAGGCAGGGCTGTTGTAGATTGCAAAAACAGCTTTAAATCTGCTTCCTTCAGTGTCCACATACCATGCATCGTGACTCGCCCGTCAAGAAGGGAATTCGGTGTCTCCATCCTTTGCACCTGGACTCACCTTGTGACTCGAACTGGCCATGGAGGTGCACTGGAAGTGACAGTGTATAAGCTCTTCTAGGCTGCAAATAGGCCAGTGGACTTAGTTCTCTCCTGCTTCACTTTTCAAGCATGAGAGACGGCACAAAAGAGCTGAATCATCTCAACCCCAGTTGACCCACAAGCTCTGAGGACTCAAAAGGGAGCCCAGTCTAGATCAACCAAATCCGACCCACATCAGCCACTGCCCACAGCCCAGTGGGGCATCCAAGTCACTGTTGTTTGAAGTCACTGCACTATGGGTATGTTTGTTATTCAGCACTGATAACTGATACAAGAGCCATAGGACGTATACTTATTTGCTCGGTGACATTCAACGCACTTGTTGACCCTGGTGTAGTGGTAAAACAAATATGTGCTGAGTAATGAATGTGGTTTTGGAGGCTCTGATACAGCTATTTACCTTTTCTCCAAATCCATGCTGAGTTATCCTGTCTTTAAGTCTTTCCCCATGCTGGTCTTCCTGTCTAGAATATGTTCCTCTCTTCTTTGCCTAACCAACCTCTCCTCATCCTTCAGAGCTCTGCCCACTGCCATGCGTTCTCTTCGGCCTCTGATCCACTCCACCATCCTGCAGAGTAAGTCTCTCTCCCTCCATGGCCGTGGGAACTGGAGGTGGCTGTACTGAATGCTTCTCGCCGTGAATTCTCACTCCTGTGCTCCGGCTCACTGTCCTGTGGGATCCCGGAGGGTCGACTCCTATTCATCTATAGCCTGGTGTCCAGCACAGGGCCTGGCCTATTGAGATCTTTGGGAGGTCCTTCATTCATTCTTTCACCCACCCACTCAGTAAATAGTTCGCAGCACTCCCCAAGTGCCAGACTAGTCTGAGAATCAAGGGGTACCAGCTTAGTGCCAGAAGTCTCTATGCTCACAGCGCTAATTCCCTCCGGGGGGGAAGACAAAGCTGTCAGTAAATACATAAAGGAAGAAGAAAACCAGCAGACGGTAATGTATATTGGAGGAGAATTAAAGGTGGCTTGTGGGGGTGCGTGGTGGTCACAGGGTCCCTCGGAGGAGGTGGCGGTTAAGCTGCCTTCTGAGTGACAAGAGGGAGTCAGCCCCAGAGAGAAGAAGATTCTAGGCATGGGGAGCAGCTGGAGCCAAGGCCCTGGGTCAGGAAGGAGGGTGGAGAATTATAGAAAAAGAAAGGTGAATGTGAATAAAATGGGGGGGGGTGTTGAAGACAGAGAAACAAACAGAGAGAGAGACAGACAGACAGACAAGGAAATAAAATTAAAGGATTGGGTGGCACCAGAGTCTATATGATCTCTCTCTCTCTCTCTCTCTCTCTCTCTCTCGATAGGGCCTTGGTACATAGCCCATGCTGGCCTAAAATTCCTGGGTTTTAGCACTCCTCCTGCCTCAGCCTCCTGAGTACCTGGCACCACAGGCTTCTTGTATGACTGACAAAGGATTTGGATTTATGTCCTATGTGATGGGAAGCCACTGGAGAGTTCTGAGCAGGAAGGCACCATGGAATGACGTTTTAACCAGGGCCTCGTGTGTGCCAGGCAAGTGCTGTATCACTAGCTATGCCTCCAGCCCTGTGAGCTATGCTTCAAAGGACCCCGACTGCTCTGGAGACTGAGCTGGGAAGGTGCTGGCTGGTGGATCTGCAGGCCAGAGGAGAGGCTGGGACAGTTGTCCAGCCACAGGGTATATTGGTCTAGAGTGTGCAGTGGGCAAGGAGAGAAGTGAGTGGACTCAGGGTGAATTTGGAGGGGACAGCCAACTGCTGTTGGACTGGGTGTGGAGGCATGAGGGAAAGAGA